>JANSVA010000009.1:25967891-25993916 GCA_025504915.1 Erythroxylum reticulatum | reverse complement strand
TTTTAATTTGATATTTAATTAGAATTAATTATAATATTAATTAAAATTTCATTAAATTTCAATTAAATTAATTGAAATTGCAAACTTTATTATAAATAGTATAGACTCTGAAATAGTTAACAATTTTTGCTTACTTCTCTCTTAGCCAATTGCAGAGTCATCTAAAAAATGTTTGTGAGCGTACCGTTTCGAGGTTGAACATGTGTACAATTATAGTGGTTGTTATTAATTAATTTAAAAAATAGTACGAAGAAAACTATAAAAATGATCAAATTATGAAATAAAATATAATTTATAGCTATGAATTACGTTATAAAATTTTAAATTTGGAAGCATAATTAGGAACAACATATAAGATAAGTTTTGATAAGAGTTGTAACTTAACGGATCTAGAACTCATATAAGATATGATTGATAAGAATGTTACATATCTAATTTAAGTTTAGTTGATTCATTAAGTACTCAAGATCAACTAAATTTAAATGAGAACCTAAGCTACTATAAAGAATAAACTATTTTTTTAAACAATAATGAGGGTTATTATTTTAAATAAAATAACAAGAGTAACCAAATAAATAATTAAACTCTTAACCTTATTTGATTGTCATGGCATATAACATTTTACTTGCTTTTCTTACATTTATATTTTATTTTAAATAAAAATTAACTTTGATTGGTAAGATTGAAACTAAGTTTTAGTTACAAAATTTATCGGACATATGCTAGGTTTGAGAAGAGTTCTTAAAGTTAGAAAGAAAAGTTATGTATCCATTATGCAATATTTCCACTAATCCTAGTTGAGGGTTTTGGTATCAAAATTTTAGAGATACATTAATGTCATATAAATGAAAAAATATAATGATATTTTGAGTGGAATAATGTCTCATAAGCTTTAATAAAAAAATATATAAGATGGATGTTACACCATGATAACACAATGAAAATATTTACATAAGGTAGAACTTAAAGGTATATTACTTTGATGAAATTATTTCACTCAATTTAACTTACTAAAAGAATAAATATAGGCTAAAATTGAGGATATTTGCTATAGTATGATAATAGTGTTATTGGAAGAAAAATAATTGCATAAATTTTCTTACCGATACATAATATTATAGAAATCACGCACACACACACATACATATCTAATTCAAGCTTTCGAGTATTTTATATTAAATTTGGATTCAACATTACTTCAATGTTCAACACATGATGAGAAATATATTTCTTTTGTAGCTATAATTAGTATAATAAATTAATTGTAGCTATAATTAGTATAATAAATTATCTTCAATTGTTTTAATTAAATCAATTAGAAAGATTTCATATTAGATATAGAATGACAAGACTCTAAAAGAGTTAAAAGTTAATAATTTTGAGGTGGGATGCTTAGTTGAAGCATAAATTATCCAATAAACTAAATTAGATAATAAAAACTATGAGATATCCAAATTATGGATATAATCTTATAAATCCCATTTAAAAATGTTTGTTTTTACACATATAGGAGAATAGTTATCAAGATAATTAATGGAAGTAAGATGAAATTTGACAAGTTCAAATCTTATAACAGAATATCCAATTGAAACTAGTGACTTTATTGATACATTTGATGTATAATCAAAGAGTTTAAAGACATTAAAAGATTTTTTTATAAAGAATTGAAAGTATTTATTTTAGAGATGATTTTGGATTTTTTAATGCCAATAAGAAGGTTAATAGGTGTATAGTTGTAATCTTCAATGGGAGTATGTAGATGATATGCTACTCATAGAGAACAAAAATTCATATTTTTAATGGTTAAAGATGTGATAGCCAAAGAGCAACTCTTATTAGATAACAAAATGTAATAACCTAATTTTAAGAATTAGATCTATAGATATTGATGCAAAAGTTATTTATCTATACTAATAAAATTATATGGATAATGTGCTGAAGATGTTTATCATTTGAGATATCTAATACTTATGAAGTATTAAAGATATCTATTATTCTATAAATGAGTTGATATTTGAGTTTAATTACATATGGATCTTAACTTTAGTTTCATAAAAGTAAGTCCGAGTTAACGAATGTTTTACTTACAACAATATTATTTTGAGTTAGAAAGATTCCAATGTAGCATCAATTGCTAATTAATTCACAATACATTTTTTTATATCTATTATTCTATATATAAGTTATATTTGAGTTTAATTGCATATGGATATTAACTTTAGTTTGATAGACGTAACTCTAAGTTAAGGAATATTGTACTTATAATAATATTATTTTGAGTTAGAAAGATTCTAGTGTATAAAAATGTATTATGGGTTAATTAGTAACTGAAGCTACATTATAATCTTTATAAAAAATGGATTATGGATTAATTACCAGTCGATGCTACATTGGAATCTTTCTAACTCAAAAACAATATTGTTCTAAATAAAATATTCGTTAATTTGGACTTACATATGTAAAAAAATGATTATTTGAATCAAGATGTCCTTTGATGCACTTGGATAGATCATTGTGTTCTTCAAATAGTAATGTACTATAGAATATTAGAGTTATTAGGTGTATGAACGAACCTAAAGTCTCATCAAAGATCCAAATATATATTAAAAATAAGTTATATTAATTATGATGATAATTCAGATGAAAGTTGTAAGATTTAAGCAAGTATTCACTGTATATAATCTTGTAAAATTCTCTTAGTAAACTACTGCCTGAATCGTAGCATAACATTATATAGAGTTATGATATAATACTTAAACGATGGGTTTAATGTAAGTTGAAGATTGCCGGTTGTGCTCTCCAATTAATTGATTAGTGAAAATTATTTTAAAAATTCTTTATCTTCTATATATTCAATTGATTAATCAATATATAAGATAAAATATATAAGATAAATATACATTACAAATAAAATTATGATGAGATCACAATTATGAGATTCATATTGCATTTATATAGCATCTTTAAGTCATTTTTCGTCATTGTTATTTTAAGAGTGGACAATAATAGAGTGAAAAGACTAGCACATGTATTTCTTTATTATAAAGGAAATAATCAATCTTATAATTAAAGTACAAAGATATTTAAACAAACATGTAAGTGCTTGTTAGAGAACAAGTTCACTAAATTGACATGATATGAGAATTCCATTTAGAGCATCACTTGTATGTTTAAAAAAATCTCATTATGATGATTGTACATATGATCTTTGATTTGAGATCTCTAAAGTATCTCATATAGGAATTATTATGTTTTGATACTAATTATATAACCTATTCTAGTTAAGATTAGTTATCGATTATTGTTAGATATAGCATGCACTATATAAAGATAGTTAAATAATTAATATATGATTTATTACTTTAAAGTGATTAACAAGAATATTTCATTATTCTTGATTAACATTAATTCGAAAAATTATTGACCAAGGTAAAATAACACTTTAAAAATAGTTTTCTAATATCATTAATATAATCAATTACTAATAATAGATAACTGATATGATTGGACTTAAATGTAACCTAATAGTAGAGAACTAATGTGATTGAACTTAAATGTAATAGACATTAATTTTATGGTATATATATCTAATTGAAACATTGTATGATGAAAAAAATTAAGTAATACAAAAAATATGCACGAAAAGGTTAGTCAAAACTACTTTGATATTTCTAATATTTGGGTTGTCATAATACGTTGCTTTACATTCATATTGATATATGAGATATAAATAGTTTAGTCAAAGAACTAAAGATAAAATTATGATTTAAGGAATATGTCACCAATATATTTAAGAAATAGGTCACATGCATGAACGATTGAATAAAACAAAGTAATTTAATCAAGTTAGATTTCATTGTAAAGCTTGAGAAATTTAGGATCAAATATAATATAGTTGATTAATAAAAACCAATATTACATATTAGATCTTACTTGTACCCAATTGATATTTAATTAGAATTAATTATAATTTTGATTAAAATTTAATTAAAATTAGGATTATATATTTTAAAAAGGTAATTTAATCAAGTTCGACATCATTGTAAAATTTAAGAAATTTTAAGATCAAATATAAGATAGTTGATAAATAAAAATTGATATTAGATATTATATATTATTTATGCTCAATTGATATTTAATTAAAGAGAGTGAGTTTTGGAGCAACTGGTAAAGTTGCTCCTATGTGATTATAATATCATATGTTCAAATCTTGAAAACAAATCACGAAAATAACGTTTACATTATTTCTTTCCTCATATCTCACAAAACAGAGAGTTGTATGTACTAGGTATGTAAACTTTTTAATTTGATATTTAATTAGAATTAATTATAATATTAATTAAAATTTCATTAAATTTCAATTAAATTAATTGAAAGTGCAAACTTTATTATAAATAGTATAGACTCTGAAATAGTTAACATTTTTTGCTTACTTCTCTCTTAAGCAATTGCAGAGTCATCTAAAAAATATTTGTGAGGTACCGTTTTGAGGTTGAACATGTGTACAATTATAATGATTGTTATTAATTAATTTAAAAAATAGTACGAAGAAAACTATAAAAATGATCAAATTATGAAATAAAATATATTTTACAGCTATGAATTACGTTATAAAATTTTAAATAAAAGTATCTTTGGAAAATTTAAATGAATAGGTTTCTTATTTCTTTCGCTACATTTAGACTCGAATCCTTCTTTGATTTCTTATCATTTGCAACTCATTATTGGTAAATTATTGATGAAAGTGGGTTTGGTGGTCCAACTTCGCTTGCCAATCCACTTAGGACCTGTGGCTACGTCCTTACAACTTCTACCCTAATTCCAACACCTGTTATCAGCGGGTTCCAAGTTCGGACAGTCGGCCAATTTTATGCTAATCCTCTGTCAGATTTCTGGTAATAAAGGCTGTATAGATCACTGAAACAGTCGTGCCCTGGAAAACAACGATGACTCAAGACGACCCTTGACAATGCTTCCGGTTCAGGGCAACCCATTTTAGATGGTAAATATGCTTTTATCTTGGAAATGCACTATTAGGCTCCGAATAAACTGAGTCGAGGCTAGCTTAGTGCTGAAACGTGGGCTATACTCAACCAATGGCAGCGTTACAAGATTCCTGCAACCAGTTCCAGTTAATGCTAACCTGCGGTAGCTCTCCTAAGTCTGATCTAAACAATTTCCAATTTCTGGGATCATGTACTTCCAAGATCTTGCCTGGTTCTCTAAAATGACCTCTAGTGGGTTCCACTTAACATAGAAATTATGCAAAAAAAAATTGAAGTTTTCGTTCTATACTTTCGAATCTTAAATCTCAATAAAAAGAATTTAAAATTAAAATCATTTAACACAGTTTTATGTCCTTTCTCGTTGTCACTGCAGAGTTTCCCTTGGATACAAGTGAAATTACTGGGTCATTTTAAAACATCTTCCTAAAGTCTCAGGCCTCAACCTCAGGCTGAATTATTGGACTTGCTACTGCTGATCCCATTGACTCGCATAGTTAGCAAAAGACAAGTTTCAGATAGACGAGCATCTGGTACTGGTAGCCATAAATGTCAGCATCTCCAATCAAACATTTTTAAAATCAATTGAATAGTAAAAATTTTGAATATTATTTTATCAATTTTTATAAATTAATTAATAGTTTTTATTTAAACTTTAAATTTTTTTAAAAAATAAGGACAATTTTTAAATTATTTAATTTTGACCAATTTTTGAATGATTTTGCCTTTAAATTTTAAACCTGTTATTTTATCGATTTAATTTCCGGTCTAATGTTTTTTTTTTTGCAAACTAATTTCCGGTCTAATGTTGAAAACACTATATTCGACACTTTTCAAAGCAGAGTGTTATTTTTAAATTTTATTATTAAAAAACTAATAATGTGAAAAATTAGAAAATGTTTTGATACGAATTATTACCAAACTAATTTTTAATATAAGTGACTAAAAATCTATACAATTATTTGAATGTATGATATAAAAGAGTATTTTAAAATAGCTTGATTTGTTAAAGTTTGTTTTAAATATTATTCTTATAAAGTAGCTGTAAGACAAGTTTACATCTTAAGAAGATAAAGTTGAAATTCCTCCACAAAATTCAAACAAACCAAGGATTCATTTGAGCTGGTCGTCTTTGTGGGCTTTTGTAACGTTATCTTCTTTTCTTCAAGAGATTACTTCAATTTATAATTTCATACATATCCTTGTTTCAAAGAACATGATATGGGACAATGATATCTTGAACCATGGTTTCTGCCACTTGTTTTCCACAGGCTCCTTTTCCTTCTTCGCCTTATCTCTGATCTTCATTTCCATCACCTAAGTTTCTTTTCAATAGCGACTCTGATAATTACGGATAACATAAACGTAATTTGTATTATGCTTGCAAATGATTACAATAATTATAACATAATATCCTGATAATAATTTAAAAACGATTCAAATCGTAATTGCAATTAGTTTAAGACCATGCATCACCCAAAAAATTAAGAAAAAAAGAAAAGCTGTATTGACTTCGTCTTTATCCAAAACCACATGTCAGGGAACAATGACCTGGTTCATTCTATGAGCTTGTCTGCATAATTGGAAGATGTTACATGTGGCCTAGAGCTAATCTAATTTCTTTAATCCTCGAATTGCCAAGAAAACAGATGATTCTTCTCAGCTCCCAAAATCTATTCGTTACCAACTTCATATGAAAGTTATTGTAATAAAGACATTAGGCAGGTACTATCTTATCGCACACTAATGCTTGTGACTCCTGAAAAAAAAAATAATGAGAAGAGGAAGAGAACGGTTAAAAGGGTTCTTAGAATCCCCCTGCTTTTGTGTTCTACTGTTAAATTATTGGCATCTTCTATTGGACGAAACAAGACAGACAGACCCATCATAGCTGGTCCGGTCATGCCATTTTTTGGCCGGAAGTTGCTCCTACTAATGTCTTCAATAGTCGTTAAGCCTACCATGACAATTTGATCTTCCCTTAACTGTCATCGTTTACTTAGTCTTAACAAGACCCTTCGTGTGGTTGCTCAAGGGAAATCACAATCTGAAGGTGGCTTAACTTATTCTATCTTCATCAGACTACTGATTTGTAAGAGTGCCAAGTATTCTGGGATACATACGTTTGACAGCAGGTACTCAAACCTCCTGTACTGGTCCAAGCGAGCTGCTGTCAGGATTATCTGTATCATTATTCACAGAGACAAGAAAGCTTTGAAAGTGGAATAGTGGGGTCCAGGCGGTGTTGGACAGTCAAAAAGATGGAAAGTGAAAGAGAGACCTAATAAAAGAAACAAACAAGTAAAATGGCAAAACAAGGAAATGTTTGGGCTATTGTGTTGACTGTCCACAAAAGAGCATGACCAGTGCACTACTACCACCATTTTTTTTCCTTCACCCCACCACCTAACCCAAACAAAAAATCATTCCAAGAAAGCTACATCAAACTACTTCTGTCCTAACCCCTCTCTCTCTCTCTCTCTCTTTCTCTCCCTCTAACAAGCCAAACCCTCATCATAGAGCAGCAAAAGATCACAACTTGCTTCACCTCTCCCAACTTAAGGATCCAGATTTTGGACGACCCGATCATGAACCCGCCATCCCTTTTGGTTACCTGCTTCAGATTTCTCACTTGATCCGTGAGTTCCTCTATTTTGAGAGATTTTCTCTTTTTCTTGCATCCAAACGGATTTTATTTGGTGGGTTTTTAGCTGTGAAGTTCCAAGTGTTTGCCTTTTGGTCGATCTGTGTTCAAGATCTTCCCTTTTGTGGCTTTCTCATTTGTTGTTTCTCATTTCGAGTTTGCTATTTCTAAGTTGTTGGTCCGTAGCTATTTTTCTTTCTCTGTTTTTGCTTTTTTTTCTCGTTACTTTTCTTCGTTTTTTTTCATTTTCTTATCTCCGTTGCTTGTTTGCTGTTCTGCTATTTTTGGCTTGAACATTTTTCTTACTCTAGTTAGTGTTTGTTCTCTTTTCTTTAGCTTGGGCCTTTAGTTTGTTCTTACCTGCTTAGAAATCAAATCTAATTTCTTATAGAAAATGAAAAGATCCAAGTGTAGATTCTTGTACCTTTTCTTGTTATAACCTACTCAGCCTTGTGAAAAACTGAACCAACCGGGTAAACAGTTGAGCAGTTCAGCTATGCGAACGCATTTAAGATTGGTTTCCTTGTCCTTTATTTTTGCTGCATTTTTTAGGCTGATTTAGAAGTTAAATGAGAATATATTTCTGTTATTTACAGGCATTAATATTTTACCGATTGTTTGATCTTCAAACGTTTTTATAGTCAATTTTGTTATCAGAGGGCCTTTTTGGATTTTGTGCTGGGTAGAATGTATAAGCTAACCCTTGTACCAGAATATTGTTGAACCAAAGACTTGACAGAATCTAGTTCGGTAATTGCAAATTTTTAAGATTCAAAGTAATTTATGTACCTGGTTTTTATTGTTTAGATGATTGTTGACTTTCCTGTATTGCCTTGGTGGCTGTAGTTACTTGGAAAGGGAATGCCGTTACTCATAAATAGTCGTATGCATCTTTATCTAATTATTTATCTCTTTCTTTTTCTTGTTAGTTTCGTGGCAATAATTTCAACCGTTATCTGCAGGTATTTTGGTGTATAGTTAGCTTTTACTCTGTTGGAAGTCAACTTGTAAAAGGGGTCTCACTGCTACAATCATTAAAGCGAATGGCTTCTGTAAGTGTTGCACCTTCTGGATTACAAGACCCAAATGGAAATGCAGCTGGTGTTGATAGGTTGCCTGATGAAATGAGTGACATGAAAATTAGGGATGAAAAGGTAACTGATTTATCTGATCCCTTTGTTTAATAATATCTCATTTCCTCAACAACTTTCGTTTAGTTTCCTGCTGTAAACCTCATTATACATGAAAGATGTTCAATAACTTTTAGGAACTTGAAGCAAGTTACGTTGATGGCAATGGGACGGAAACAGGTCATATAATTGTCACAACCATTGGTGGTAAAAATGGCCAGCCTAAACAGGTAATTCCTCATAAAAGTTAATTGCTTGTGTAGATTTTATGGTTGCTTTTGCATTACCCTGACACTACTTGTCTTTTTGATCGTTACAGACAATAAGCTACATGGCTGAGCGTGTAGTTGGACAGGGATCCTTTGGAGTGGTGTTCCAGGTACCTCGCTGAGTATAAATGGTGCTGTTTATTTGCATGCTTGTGGGGGGCTTGTTTGAGTGTACTATTTTAAGTTGGAAAAGGGACGAGCAACTAACCATGCTATTGTTGATTTGATTATCATATTCAGGCTAAATGCTTAGAAACTGGTGAAACTGTTGCTATTAAGAAGGTTCTACAAGATAAGAGATACAAGAACCGAGAGTTGCAAACTATGCGTCTCCTTGACCACCCTAATGTTGTGGCACTAAAACATTGTTTCTTCTCAACAACGGAAAAAGATGACCTTTATCTTAACTTGGTACTTGAGTATGTTCCCGAGACTGTACACAGGGTAATCAAACACTACCATAAAATGAACCACAGGATGCCGCTGATATATGTGAAACTTTATTTTTACCAGGTAAAGAATATTTGTGTACCTTTTTCTCTTTAGAAAAGATTTCTTATCTTATTATATTTATATGTGGCCTATTTAATCTCTAATTTATGGTATAGTTTTTGACATTTGGTCTTATCTATCTGTTGCCTTACTTTTCCACATATTCTTGTTTACGAGCCTGAACATATTTTCTTAATTACCGGCAGATTTGTAGAGCGCTAGCCTACATACACAATTGCATTGGAGTCTGCCATCGGGACATAAAACCTCAAAATTTATTGGTAGGTTGACGATGAATTAAGTTCCAGAAGATGATTTACGGCTTTCTCTTTGTAATATTAGTCGTGCTTTTTGTTACCTTTTCTTTGTTAAATTCTTTGGAACTTTGATATTTCTTTTACTAATCCACTGGATATGAATTCTTATCTTTATAATAGGTCAACCCACACACGCACCAGGTGAAACTATGTGATTTTGGAAGTGCAAAAGTTCTGGTTCGTACATTGGCATCCTGGAACTATTTCCATATTTGACTTTGCATACCACTCCTATATCATACTGATTGTGCTAACCAATTGGGCAGGTAAAAGGAGAACCAAACATATCTTATATATGTTCCAGGTATTATCGTGCACCTGAACTTATATTTGGTGCTACCGAGTATACCACTGCTATTGATATCTGGTCAGCTGGATGTGTTCTGGCCGAACTATTACTTGGACAGGTGTGCAGCTTCTTCTACTTCTGGTTGTTTCTACATTTAATGGATTTATTGTTGTGGAATAGTTGATCCATGATTTTTCAATAATCCAGCCTCTGTTTCCTGGGGAGAGTGGAGTGGACCAGCTAGTTGAAATCATAAAGGTACTAATTGCTTTATACTTGCCTGCTTAAAAAAAGAATGGAAGATAAATTGTTGTGCCGGTTCTGTAAGTTCTTTCATTCCTTTGGCCAACTTATGCTATTTGTACGTAGGTTTTGGGTACTCCTACAAGAGAGGAAATTAAGTGTATGAATCCTAACTACACGGAGTTCAAATTTCCACAAATTAAAGCTCATCCATGGCATAAGGTACAAAAGTTGTTTTGCACCATTGGTCTATCGGCCGTCTTAATATATATGAATAGGAGGAATTACTTATATGTTCCTTGTTATTAATTACCAGATATTCTACAAGCACATGCCTCCTGAAGCTGTGGATCTCGTCTCAAGATTATTGCAGTACTCTCCAAATCTTCGCTGTACAGCTGTAAGTGCCACTTTGTGTAACTAAATGTGTCGACGGAAGTGCAACCTTTTGAAGATTTACATTTCTTATTGCTACTAAATGCAGTTGGAGGCCTTGGTCCATCCATTCTTTGATGAACTACGTGATCCCAATAAACATTTACCAAATGGCCGCCCGCTTCCTCCTCTTTTCAACTTCAAGGCTCATGGTACTAAATCAACAGCAATGCACTTTATGGTGTTCAAATTTCCCGTTTAAGTGCTTGTAGCTCACTTGTTGTTCATCATTGCTTCATTTGACAGAACTGAAAGGAGTACCGGTTGATATGTTGGTAAAGTTGGTCCCGGAGCACACAAGAAAGCAGTTCCCATTTATTGGGTCGTGATGCAGTTTATTAGTACTGTTAGCATCTGCGTCGTGCAGAGATCTGTGCTGATATGTAGATAAGTAGCTAGAAATCCATGGAATTTAGGCTCGTCCTTCTTGTTACCTGTCGCTGTTCGTCTTTGTTTCAATATCAATTTGTTGTTTATCATTTTGGAGATTGTGTTCATCTTCTATCTCTTACAGAGAGCAGATAAGAAGTTTCCAATTTGTTATGTCATTAAGTTCTCAATCAGTATTCTGACCTCTAATTTACACTGAAACAAGTTGGTGTAAGACACTGTTGTAGCACATTGAAGTCCATCTTTTTCTATCAATTTTGTGTTGTGTTGAAAAATTTTCCATTTGTACTATTTCAATTATATTATAAGCTTTTCGACTCTTTGCTCATGAATCTTGTTAAAGTGGCCTATTTCTTGAAGCTGAAGTTGAAATGAAGGAACTTGTAAATGATTTACTGCAGAGGTTTTCACACATAGTGAAATCTAATTTGTGCACAAGTTTGGACATCAAATTTCAAGCAACTAGTTAATGACGTGAGGTTTAGTAGCCTATTTGACGTTGTCTTTCGGCAATGGCATCATAAGAAGTTTGATTTCTGGCGCCTCAAATGTCAAAAGGCAAAAGTGGTATCCAATGCCCTACTCTTCATGATGCTATACACTCATGCTTGGACCAATCTTAACCGACAAAACTACCCAATTCTCAACCATCTCATAAACAATAGCGGGCAGTAATGCGTGGAGCAAAATAGCCGTGGACTTTCCTGTTATAAAAATAAAGATAAAAGAGATAAGCACCTAGTTTTATTCTTTTATTAATTTTTTTCTATAATTTAATGTTCTGACAAAATTTTATGTATCTTTTATCCTAAAATTAACATTGAAGTAGGTTGCTTTTTAAAGATATTTTAGTTTGGAATAGATTTTATTCTTTTTCTGAATACTTAAGAGAGTGCTTAATTCAAACGGTCAATAATAATAAAAATAAGAATGAATATTTTAAGAATGAAAATAGATATGATCATTATAATTATAGTGATTGTTTCGGATGAAGGAATAATTACTATTACTATTGATAGCGGTTAATTTGTTAAAAATTTTAAGAAATGAAAATGTTTGTTTTATATCAAATTTTAATATATTTTAATTAATTATATTTAATTGTTAAAAAGAAAAAGAAAAGAAGCAGAAGTGTCGCAGGTGAGACTCTTCTTGTCACGCCCATGACCCCCTTCTGATGGGCGTGACAACAATCTATGACAGTTGTACGTAATATTAGAATAACTTCATTTTCTCCCAACGCCAGGTATGGAGTAATACTCCAAACTTGATATAAAAACACTTTTTATTCGATGATAATTTATTACAAAGTAATTGTTTTTCATTTCTTACCCAGATATCTTCCCAAACCCTCTATCCAAGCACCTTAGTAATATTTGAATGTTATGAAAAGAAATGAAGGCATGACATAACTAGCTTAGTAACTATAAAACTTCTATAACCTTAGAATCATTATGTACGTGACTCACCAGCGGCAGTGTCAAGTGGAAATATGATGACTGATTTTGCTACCAAAAATGTTGAATGGTTTTCCAATCCAAATGCAACCCTTCGGCTTATAACCGAAGCAATCACATTCAGTTTGATGCAAGTCGCAACATGATTGGACATTCACCGAAAGATGCTAACTGTTGAAAAACATGGCCAAGCATGCTTTGCATATTCATTTGGTCGGTTATATAATAAGCTTCCACGAACACTGCATAGTTTCGGAGCAACCCCTGAAGAGCACTAACTGGAATTTCCACTACTGGAAAGGAAAATAAACTGAAAAGCAAACCTGACCCTTCTCCACTGCCCTTAACGTAAAAAGGTGGTGGCTTTGTTTTGGACATCCACACATTTACATTATAATCCTTAATCTATGTTCATTATTCTATATAATATCAATTGGCGGCTAACAGATCTTGTTGGGAATGTAGCTGACGAGAAAATAAGTCTGTTACTGTTTTCTTTGATCCCTTATGTTTGGAATCTTTGATGACTCTGTTTCAGATAGCTTCGTTTAATCGAAGAAAAATACTTATTACTGTCAATCTTCTGATTATTCTTCGACTGCTGCTAAGCATATCAGGAATATTCTTAATGGTGATGATGATCATGTGCATGATAAAATGCATGCAGTGCATTGATTTCCACAAACAGCAATTTTAAGTACCCTAATAGGTACGTTTTTGATGAACCTGAACCTGAAGGGATATAATTTATAGCTTAATTTGATGAAAGGAATATAATATACTGAGTAGTACAGGGGTATATCAGAACAACTTGAAGCATTCCTAGTTAGTTATCAGCAAGCTCTTGCCTGTTATGCGTCCATATACTACATTGTTAAACAACAATAGATTGGGGGCCAATGGAAGTGAAAGTTGTGGGAAGAACATGGGGAACTTATCTAGTTATTTCTTATACTTTTTTTCCAGAACCGCCATATGCAGACTCCACAATCTCAAAAAAAGGCCAATGAATATTGCTTGTATGTAATGTGGTCGGTTCCCGCCACCAGAAGCCACTAAAATATAACTCTACAGAGCGTGTGTTTCTTAAAAGTTCTTCCCCACTATCCTCGTATTATATAAAAGGAATTCAGCCTTTCTGACTTTGCATGCTTTCCCAAGACAAAACTAGCATTGTTGCATAGGCCACCTTCTCTATTGATGGTCTTTCGTATCAGTAACTAGTCTTGACAGTGACAAAGCAAGTTGTACAAGGTTTACTGGGGTTCCCAGAAAGTGAGAAGATTTCTTTAGGACGGTGAAGAGTTTATACTTACAGAGTTGTTCTTGGTTGTACTGTTTCAATCTTCCAGTAATTGAGGTCCAAATGGAGCATTCTTGTGTGTCGTTACTTGTCTTCGCAGTTTTGTTCTATAGGTTCTTCCTCTGCTCTCAAGCTAGATGGCATCACCATGCAGAACACAAGCACACTCATTCTCACAAAATATCCACAATTTCAGAGCCTCCCACTCCTCCACCTGAGCTTTCAAATCCACCTGAGTTAGCTAATCCCCCCGGGGTTTCTAATTCACCAGAGCCTGCTTATCAGGCTAAGCCTACTAATCCACCTGAATCTGCTAAGCAACCTGAGCCTACTAATAAAACTGAGCCTGCTAGTCCAACTGTGTCTGCTAATCAACCTGAACCTGCTAGTCCACCTGTGTTGGTTAATCAACCTGAACCTGCTAGTCCACCTGTGTTGGTTAATCAACCTGAACCTGCTAATCCACCTGATGATGGCAATGTCTACAGCTCTAATGGGGTTTTTGACGTAAGAAAATTCGGAGCTGTTGGTGATGGCATAACAGACGACACAGAAGCATTCAAGATGGCGTGGGATGCGGCCTGCGAAGTTTATTCTGCAATAATTCGTGTTCCTAATGGTTTTAAATTCATGATACAGTCAACAATTTTTACAGGTCCTTGTCAAGGTGGCCTAGTATTTCAGGTATTGTACTGCTAGTAACTCCTGTCACGTTACTCTTTTCGCCTCTTTAAGGTTGAAAGGACTAACAGGGTTTTGGTACATTCCGGTCAATGACCAGGTTGATGGGACCCTTATGCCGCCTGATGGACCTGACTTTTGGCCAGAGAAATATAGTAAGAGACAGTGGCTGGTTTTCTACAAAGTCAACGAGATGTCTCTCCAAGGAGGTGGTGTTATAGATGGTAAGGGACAGAAATGGTGGGATCTTCCTTGCAAACCGCACAAGGTACAGTTGAGTATTCTCAATGGCCTTGTTTATGATACAGATTCAATTGCTGACTTCTTTTATCTAACGACACAGGGAATTAAAGGAACTACATTGCCTGGACCATGTGACAGTCCAACTGTACGTTTTACATACTCTAACAACTTCAATTCTACACTCCAGAAGAGAATTTTTTGGTTTGAACATAATCTCGGTGTTGCAGGCTATAAGGTTCTTCATGAGCTCCAATTTAACTGTGGAGGGACTTAGAATCAAGAATAGTCCTCAGTTCAACTTCAGATTTGACGGTTGTAGTAATGTTCATATAGAATCCATCCACATTACTGCTCCTGCTTTAAGTCCTAATACTGATGGCATTCACATCGAGAAAACTAATGGTGTTGGAATCTACAATTCGGTGATCTCCAATGGTAAGAACATAAAATTCATAAGATTTCCCTTGTTCCATCATTAATTGTCTGAAGATTCTGAGCTTTAACAATCCTACTTGTTTCACTACCTGTTTGCAGGAGATGATTGTGTGTCAATTGGTTCAGGCTGCTATGATGTAGACATGAGGAACATCACATGTGGTCCTAGCCATGGAATCAGGTATTTCAGTGGATTCTAAAGAATTTCTCATCTAAGAAACAAGTTCCTATCTTCTGCAAACCACTTACTATGAGTTACTGTTACCTTCCACGCAGTATTGGGAGTTTAGGCAATCACAATTCACGGGCTTGTGTTTCCAATATCACGGTTAGAGACTCAGTGATCAGAGTATCCAATAATGGAGTTAGGATCAAGACATGGCAAGGTGGTTCAGGAGCAGTATCAGGAATTATATTCAGCAATATTCACATGGACAACGTTAGAAATCCGATTATAATTAACCAATTCTACTGCCTCTCCAAGGATTGTATCAATCAAACATCAGCAGTTTTCGTCTCAGACATCCTGTACGAGAATATAAAGGGAACCTACGATGTCCGAAGCCCACCAATGCATTTTGCATGCAGTGACTCAATTCCATGCACTAACTTAACACTCTCCGACGTTGAGCTTCTTCCTGCAGAAGGAGACTTAGTGTTGGATCCATATTGCTGGAATGCATACGGAAAATTACAAACATTGACAATCCCACCAGTTTCTTGCTTGATGGAGGGCGCTCCTCGACCTCTCATGGATACTGCCACGGATTATTGCTGATTTAATGGAGTCATTCTATAAAGCTTTTCAATATGTATGTGTATATAATTCAAACAAAGCCTTTATAATGTGCCTAGTGTTGTGTACCTCTGAATCTGATTTAAGTAACAATTGTGGAGGTATTTAAGTGTGCTCTAACTTCTCTTCCATCATGTATCACGTAACATCTTAAAGCAAAACTCACTCTTCATACAGGTTCATGTCTAAATCATGATCGAATCATATGGTATACATTAATTATATCTAACAAATAATAAATGCCCAGTCCAGAAGAGATAGGACATGCTAATAGTACTGTAGGTTTGGCATGTCATGTGAATAGGAAAATGAATGGCGCTAAGTAGGGAATAAGAGTACTTGAAGATGAATATTCTATTTTCCTATACAGCACTAACTTTTTGGTGTTGGATGAATGGTGAAGTGCGGGGGACAAAGCTCTCGCTCTTGGCTGCACGCGCAGAGCCTACTATAATCATATAAAATCACCATTTATATATATGCTATGAAAAAAGTTTCCTGACCTTTTCAACATCTATCTCCGTACAACATTCCATCTGTCGACCCAGAAATTCATGATCTCGTAAGTATTTGGTTGTTCTAGGATTTTTTCTGTATGAAGTTTCCAAGAATTTTAACACTGCCAAGTTTCCTCAGGTCCCCTGCACTTTGGCTTTAGTTCAAACAAGACTCTCACTTGGCATGCTGTGGTGTTGAATATGTTGAACCTTTATTGCATATATCGAATCCCAAGACAAAATGTCAAATAGTCAAAACATAGCATAAACTTGCACACATTACAATCAATGGCACTCAAGATCCAAGAAGAGTAGTGAGTGTTCATTCTCTAAAGTGATGGTAACCACTTCTGTTTCTGAAGAACCTCTCATTGCACTAATGTATGGAAAGCTGCCTAAAGCTTCACTGGGAAAAGGTGAAAGGAATCTTAGCCCATCCACTTGTGTTTCTCAAATCTACGTGTCTTTTAACCGTTTAGTGCAAATAATCAAATATTGCTGAAAAGGGAAGGTAAAGAACCCCATCCCGCCATGCTTTAGAGACTGAACTAACAATGAATCGGACAACAACTAAACAAAGACCGTTTTCAATGCTGAAACAATACAGTTTTCAAATATAGTATTTTCGAAATTCAATTCTATCTATTGTTAGCAACTAAGATAAACATGAATAAATAATATTAAAGCATAACTAAAATATTTATATAAAAATACAAATTACTCAATGTGAAAATAATATCTTTTCAAAATTAATTTTAAAAAATTTTCTCTGCAGCTTTTTTCTTTTAATATTTATTTAATAAATATATTAATTTTTAAAATTTTAGAATTTATTTGTTTCTTTTTTTATATAATTTTGTTGTGGTTTTTAAAAAGAAAGACACCTACCACATTTATCTTATTATTGTCACAATAATTGTTACAATTTGAACATCAATTTTCTTTTATATATACATATCTCCATTTTTATTTTTATTTTTATTTTTCTTAATTCTTCGGTTGCTCCTTTATTCTCCTCTATTAGCAAATTTAGGTTCTTTGATTTGATTTTCGTCCTTTGGATTCCTTCGTTCAGCACTTTTATCTCTCTCTGGTTTGATCGCTAAAGCATCCTTTAACTCTTTCCATCGCTACAAGGACTTCACTTTGTGCCATTTATTTCAATCCTAACAATAAAGAATCTTTCATACGATTGCGGGTAATAATAAATGCAATAGATTTTATGTATTAATACCTATAAGAACATGATCTCGCCCGCTCTTTAATTACCAACAAACAACTTTTCTGTTAGATTTATACGTAAATCTCCATGTTTAGATTTGTAGTTGTTAGGCTATACATTATATATCTAAATAATTAATTTTGGCATTATTTTTTAATTAGATATATAAGATATTAATTAGATAATAACTTGGCTCAAAAGCTATATGGATAATCTTCTAGTTTAAAAAGAATTCTATCTTAATTTGAAGTCTATTATTATATTAATATTGAAATTGTTTTACCATTGGATTTTATGGATAGAAGAAACAGTGAAGTGATTGTTGCACAAAAGGGCTCTTGCTAGTTATCTTGATAAAAACAGAAGGAAGTAGTGATTGCGTATTAGCATCTGAGACGTTGATGTAGAGTGCTGTAGAATGTGGGTGTAGCTATATATATACACCGTGAGTTTTATACAAGATTGTGTGGGCATTAAAGTGAATATGGCGAAGTGAGATATAAATGATTTTGAGTATGACATTAAAAAGAGGGTGTTTGGTGTAAGTCGTGTGCTATTTTGAAAATACACTGCATATCTCTATAGCTATTGGTGTATCCACCGTGGGTGTCTTGGAATTAAATGTGTAATAAGTATTAGCAGTGTATTGGGTGTGCATTATTGATTTGAAAAACACAGTTGCACCTATATGTCTTTGGGAATTGCAAATATCGTGAGTTAGTGTGTCAATTTTCCATATTTGTTTTTATGGGTTTGTGTATGTGACATACCTGATGTGTGAAGTATCTCGTATGGTTTAATTAGAGTTGTTGAAGCCGGGATAAATCAGTTCAGTTGATGGACTAATTTTTAGATCAAGTTCAGAGAAGCGAAACTCATTAGGAAGTTGGTCTTGTCTATCTCAAGTATATTTAGTTTTTGTTCTTTATTATTTTAATCACTTGGGTTATTTGTTTATTATTCTTTTGTTAAAAGATTGATTGAGAAAATCCTCTGTTGAGTTTAGTACGAGGCGGTCGTACTATTGAGTGTGAAATTCTTTCACGGGAAGTGAGATTAAGCGATAGTGTTAAGAGTTAAGTGGTGTTGGCTTAGTAAAGCTTTGAGTAAATCTATTATACTTCGGTGAAATTGATTAAGCTGAATGAGGGCCTTGCAGATGTAGGCAAGATGTGCCGAACTGCGTTACCAAAGTTCTGGTATTTTTATTATTTCGGTTTTGCTTATTTTTATTTTGTCTCAAAGAAGTTTGTGGAAAGTTTTTGAAACAATTAATACTTTCGATTTTTCAATTGCTATCAGAGCAAGGTCATCGATTCAGAATTTTGTAGCAAGTTGGTATAGATCATAGCTTCGCAAACATGGCCATAAGAGAAGGAGTATCAATTATCGGGTCACTACTGTTGGACGATTTTAACTATCCTACATGGAAATCACAGATGAGAGTCTTCATTTAAGCTTAAGATACAAAAGTTTGGCATTCAGTAGTACATGGGTGGACGCATCCGATGATTACTAACAATAAATGAGAGACAGTTCAAAAAGATTCTTTTGAATGGACAAGAGCCGAAGAAGAAGGTGTACTTGGAAATTCACAAGCAATACATGCGATATTCAGCGCTGTCGATGAAAGACGCTTCTCAATGATATCAACCTATGAATCAGCTAAAGAAGTGTGAGATACTTTGCAGACTATTCATGAAGGGTCAAAATCTGTTATAGCATCAAAACTACAGATGTTAGCTGTGCGGTTTGAAGAACTAAAGATGGATGAGAATGAGACTACTGGGGACTTGTGAGATATAACGAATCAGGCATATCAACTCGGGAAGAAATATTCCAATCTGAAACTAGTCAAAAAGACGTTGAGACCACTATCTTCAAAATTTATTCCGAAAATTACAGCAATTGAGCAGACTCATGACATCAATGATTTATCATTGGAGAGGTAATTGAAATTCTTACAAATTTTGAAATGAATTTGTTCAGGGACAATCAGGAGAAGAAGAAAGGATTAGCATTGCAAGCCAAGATTGGTAAAGTCATGAATGACTTAGAAGATGAATCCGATGAGAATGAGCAGGTAGAGCTATTAACACGAGAATTCAGTAAGTGGCTGAAGAGAGTGAAAAAGGACAAACCTGATTTTAGGATAAAAGGCGGGAGTTCATTGAACAATAACTTCAAACAACAAGTCAATACTTAAAAGGGAGAAATAAAGGTAAAGAGAATTCAATACCATAAGTGTCAAGGCTTCGGACATGTTCAAGTAGAGTGTGCTAATACCACGAAAAAGAGAAGGGGAAAATCCTATACGAGCACTTGGAGTGATAACGAATCCAGAAGTGAAGAAGAAGTTGTGAATAGTGATGCGTTAGTTACTTTATACAGAAAAAGTTTAGTTACTTGTTTAACAGTAACCGAGAAGGAAGTAACTGAAGACAAAAAAGTGAGTAAATCGGGAAATTTCAAAAAAATGCAAATAATTTAGCTTAAAGCTCAATCTCAGATTATGACAGTGATGATAGTGAGTCAAGTGATAAAAATGAGACTATTTACGAGGCTTACGAATTAATTTACGAAAAAATGGTTAAAATATATCGAAAGAATGAAAGATTGAAGGAAGAGAATCTCTCAATGAAGAACATCATACAAGAGTTAGAAAAGAAATTGATGTTGATGTCAGATGAGCTTGGTGAAGTTAGAATGAAATTGGTAAGTACTGAAAAAGGATTGAGAATGTTGAATGGGGGCACAGAAAACCTAAAAAAGTTCGTGGAAATTGGTAAGGTTAAAGGGATCTTCAAGACATTGGCTATAAGGGTGAATGCTCTAAAGTGAATGAGGAGAAAAACAATATATCCAGATCTATCCTAGAAGAAGAAACATTGAGAAGGAATCGAAGATTTATACCGACATGTCATTTTTGCGAAGTTATCGAGCATATAAGGCCAAGATACTACAAAATGTTACAAATGATGTTTTAAGGGGGTCAAAATAAAAAATCTAGACAATCTCTATTAAATATCCAGCAGCATCCTATGGTATCAAAGCAAGTTTGGATTAAAAGGGTCAAGTACAAGCACAAAAATGTAGTGAAGGAAAAACAAGAAAATGTACAGATTCACAGTTAGTTACTGTTTGTGAAGTAACTGGTTAAACAGAGGACAAGTCAGTTACTTCTGAAGAAAAAACCAATGACTGACATAATGTGACGAGGAATAAGCCCAGGTTTGAGATTCTTCGAGGAGCACAAAGACAGTGTGCTTTAAATTTTTGAAGTATTTTTTTGTATTGTTAAAAAAAACAAAAACAAAAAAGAGATTTTTTTAGTTCTTTAGTTTTATGTTGCTATTGTTGTCCCATCTTTTCTGTAGTTTGCATTATGACTTCTATTTGACTCAATCGAATACTCCTTAGCTCTGTCATCGGTATGGATTTCTCTCGGGTATCTCTCTATCTTTCGGGCATATCTCTCAGTGATTTGAATGGAAATAATTTGTCTCTTGGCATGATTATGAGTCTTCTATTGTACCTGTTGTTGATTATTATGATTATACTTTTTGATATTGTCTTATCACGAGGGGAAGACATCAAATTATTTAAGGTGAATGTTTCATTCATGAGGAGATTTCACGGTATATGTGTGACTATTCGTATTGCTTTTTGGCATCTTTTTGTTTCAAAGGGGAGAAATTTGGATGATTGGATAATTTGGAACTTGATATTTGATTAAGGGGGAGTTCTTTTTCCATCTCATGTAGATTGTGAATTTGATACTTATATGTCCAATTATGCTATTTAGGGGGAGTTTTATATTTGTGACAAACAATGTCAAAAAGGGAGAGATTGTTAGGATATATGTTATATATTTAAATAACTAATTTTGGCATTATTTATTAATTGGACATATAAAATATTAATTAGATAATGACTTGGTTCAAAAGCTATATGGATAATTTTTTAGTTGAAAAAAAATTCAACCTTATTTTGAAGTCTATTATTATGTTGATATTGGAATTGTTTTACTACTGGATTTCGTGGATAGAAGAAACAGTGAAGTGGTTGTTGCGCAAAAGGGCTCTTACTAGTTATCTTGATTAAAACAGAGGGAAGTGGTAATTGCGTATTGGCATCTGAGACATTGATGTAGAGTGCGGTAGAATGTGGGTGTAGCTATGTATACACCGTGGGTTTTATACAAGGTTGTGTGAGAATTAAAGTGAATCTGGCGAAGTGAGATATAAGTACATAATTGATTTTAAGTATGACATTAAAAAGAGGGTGTTAAGTGTAAGTCGTGTGTTATTTAGGAAATACACTGCATATCTTTATAGCTTTTGGTGTATTCACCGTGGGTGTCTTGGAATTAAATGTGCAGTGAGTATTAGCACTGTATTAGGTGTGCATTATTGATTTGAAAAACACAGCTACACCTATATGTCTTCGACAATTGCAAATACCGTGAGTTAGTGTGTCAATTTTCCAGATTTGTTTTTATGGGTTTGTGCATGTGATATACATAGTGTGTGGAGTATCCCGTATAGTTTGATTAGAGTTGTTGAAGCTTAGATAAATCAGTTCAATTTGTGGACAAATTTTTAGATCCAGTTCAGAGAAGTGGAACTCATCGGGAAGTTGTTCTTGACTATCATTCTTTATTATTTTATTCACTTGAGTTATTTGTTTATTATTCTTTTTTTAAAAGATTGATTGAGAAAATCCTCTGTTAAAGTTAGTACGAGGTGGTTGTACTATTGGGTGTGAAATTCTTTAACGGGAAGTGAGGTTGAGCAATAGTGTCAAGAGTTGAGTGGTGTTAGCCCAGTAAAGCTTTGGGTAAATCTCTTGTACTTCGGTAAAAGTGATTAAGCTGGGTGAGGATCCTGTAAATGTAGACAAGATGTGCCGAATTGCATTACCAAATTTATGATATTTTTATTATTTCAATTTTGCTTGTTTTTATTTTGTTAGTGTCAAAAAGGTTTGTGGAAAGTTTATGAAACAATTAATACTTTCGATTTTTTAGTAGTTTTAACTAGCCTGTTAGTATTATCATAAATCTAGCATGTATGTGTTTAATGTTTATGCATATCCTAATATTGGCGTGTATTTGTGAACTTTTGTCATCTGTAAGTGTTAATTTTGCAACTTTAAGTTGCACCTCCTTTATTTCTCTGTTTGGGATTTTATAGTTCCGTAACAAATATTTGTTACGGTACTCTTTTTATTTAACTTTCAAAAGAGTTATGATTAACTTGTGAATTTTTCTGCTTTTCGATACAGGATGTCTGTATGTTGTGAGTGAAGAAATTTGTGCAAGGAATTTCAGAAATTCACCATCTTCATTTCTCTCTTAATCACCAATCTCCCTTGTATAACTAGGAAACTAAAGCTTTTTTAAACCTCCACTTGGGAAAAATGCATTGAAGGGCGGTGCTTCTTTTTCTTTGTTCCTTTATTTTCTTGGTTCTAAAATGAGGCTTGAGCAAAGATATGTTGTGTCTTTTTTTGTTATTCTCTTTGCTCTTTTGGATGTTTTTGCATTTAAACGTTGGTTACTGTACTACTTTATTACGTCTTCTTAATCAATTGTCTTCCATGCTGTGAGTCAACTTGTCTAGTTATTGTTAGTTTGTCTTTTTAACTTTGATTGTGTATCATTAGACAAGCTAAGACAAAAGAAACAAGTTTTCATAATTATTGAAGTCTATATATGTCTCAACACATTGTAGGTTTACCATCATTTTAACATAGTTGTTTATCGAAAAGGATTGTTATTTTTTATTTTTAATTCTTCAAATTGAGTTAGTAGTGATTTTCGAGAACAAAGTGTTGTCCACCACCAATTGTCTCTAAAAGCAATGGAATCTACAGTTCTTGGTCATAAAAAAAAGCGATTTGCGTAAGTTGTAATACCTAGTCTACATGTATGAAAAGAGAACCAAAAGAAAGAGAGCAAAGGAAAAAGAATAGAGAACACAACATCTTCTCTAGCAATAAGCAAAGGAACATGAAAAATCAAGAATAACAGAGAGATGGGGGGCATTAAAAATAGAGTAAGAGAGTTATTTTCAAACATTATGATAGCAATTAGAAAACTTAAAATTTTCAAAAGTTTGGCTGCAACATAATAACAGTTTGTGAGCTTAATTTTGTTCTTTCATGACCTAACAAGAATGAAAAAATTAGAATAGGCCTTGACTTATCTTAAGAGAGAAAAATTGTATACCACCCTTTGGAAGGTAATGTGTATAACTGTGTACGTACGTCCAGAAATTAGATTATCTGCTCATTTTTATTTTTGCTGTTGCATATTATTTTTAAATAGTTCTATAAGATACTTTTCTATCACTCATATTCAGTAATAGAAGCTTTGGACAATATAAATTATTCAAATGATTATATAAAAATAAATGAAAATGACAATATATATATATGGATACATATTTAATTTTGTTAATGGTTAAACAAGTGAAGAAGAAAAATTGAACAACTCCTCCTATCTTTTTCAAATATAGTTAGAAGAACGTTAAGAAAAGTCTTCAAATAAAATTCAATAAAGAGTATATTAATATCTAATTAAAGAAAAAGTGTAATGAATTGAGTATATTCAAAAATTTACTTAAAGAAACATAAATCAATTACAACTCTTTCACCAATGAAGTTATTACTATAAATAAATGTTGAAAATTTTGTTTAAGGTAATTTTTTAAAAAAGATATTAAATATCATATTATAATTTTTGTATACCTTCCATTATTGTAGATACATAAAATATCTCACACATTCAAGAAAAAAGGATGTAAGAAAATTTTCAGATTTATGTCAAATTTTTGGAGTACTACTATAATTAGTTTAGATGTACATTCATCAACTAAATTTTTATCAAACCATATAGGAGAGCAACATAGAATTGAAGTCAGATGAATTTTATTCCTCCCATAGAAAAGAAGATCAATTTGTAAGTTCTCCTCTTAAGAAAAGAAAAATCTCTTAAGAATAAAAAGATAAAAAGGACATACTTTAGGTATTTTATAAAATGACTCGCTTACAATTAGTCCACACTTGAAAAGAAAGAATAATTTATTTGAAAAAAATTGGAAAAACATCACCCTTTATATTTGAAGCTTTATCAATTAATTAAAAGATTAGTTAATTAAAGATAATCAATTAATTATATAAAAAATCAGTGATGACTTTATATGGTTCTCCACTTATGGGGAGATCTTTATGAATATGACATATATAAGGAATATGAACTAGATTATATCTCTTCATTCATATTCTCTTATTATTGTATATCGAATTATTATTAATTTACAAATTTATATTAAACATTAATTCATAGTTTGAACATCTTAAGTGTATGTTTTGTATAAACCTTGTGACCAAATATATGATATGAATTTAGATTTATGTTATATGTTTTGCTGTTTGAGAATAGTTTTAGCATTTATATCTTAATATATTATTAGTTATTAAATATTGGTAAAATGATTACCTGGCCTTCGTATTAGACTTCAAAACAAAGTCATTTGATAAAATGATTCAGACAATTTTGATCTCTTTGGTTACGGAGAAATATGAGTATTGTAATTTATAGTAGCAACCATTTACAACTTATGCCTTATCAAGTCATCATTAAATATTGAAACTTTTTAATGGGAACCTCACAAAAATTTACCAGAACTTAAGAATGAGTAGATAATTTTCTTAAAATTGTATAATAAGTTGCAAAGTTTGCGATACTTAATTAGTCATTTGATTGTGGATGAATAAGTTAAAATTTCTTGATGGCAAAGACTACATCGATACAACTAGAGTTAATACAAAGAACTTTTAACATTTAACTTAGATAATTTTAAAATATTTTTACAATTTTATATGTAATTAATTGTATTGTAAAAATAGTTATTCAAAATAATTATCATATTTTTAAATATATTTATCTAATTTATTATGTCTTTATATCAAAGTGAGAGATATTATCATTGGTAAGATTATAGAGGAGGAAAAGGATCTTAAGATCTATACGAGCTGTTTGACTATATGCATTTTTATTGGGAAATAACATGGAAAGATATTTTAGCATTTTAAAAATATTTTTTAGCATGTTGTTACGATATGAAGAAGCAAAAATAAATTGTTATTACTTGTTATATGATACATAATTTTA
>JANSVA010000009.1:25944410-25956706 GCA_025504915.1 Erythroxylum reticulatum | reverse complement strand
CATGATCATGCACTGAAAATAAATTCATCAACTTTATTTCAGAAATCCACAACTCTAACAATTATATTCACTACTTAATTGTTGAAGACTCCAAAAGCTTCAACTATCTTCAAACTTTAATTCCATACAACACTACGTAAACTATTGTGGACACTAACCAACTTCTAGTTTTCTTCGCTTAAGGCAACAGAGACACTTAGCAGTGGAGGAAGTGGTAAGGTTAACTCCTAGAAGGAGTTTGTTGGAAAGACTCTGTGTGTGGGAAGAATTCGGGGAAGATGATGACAAAGAAAGAACTTAGGAAAAAGGATAAGAGCCACTTTTTACTCTCGAATAACTCAACTTACTTCTGACAATTAATAAAAGCAACTTACACTTGTCGCTTTTCCTACGGTTTAACTCTAACTAAGTTTCTTTTAAAACTAACTCCATTAACTCTCCTCATACAATTCAACTATCTCTAAATCTTCTTTTAATTTCTTTTTCCTATTTTCCATAATACTCTGTAAATTTCGAAATAAATCCTAAATTCACCAAATTTCACTATTATAAATCTACTTCCACTAATGAATAAAATTTCTAACTAATTAAATTCCAAATTCACAATTTTCTCGACAATCAGAACTCTTTTCAATTATACCCGAAATTATTCATGATTGCATATACAATTTTTCATGTGCAACAAATTTTATCATTTGTATGTACATGACATATTATGCATGAGCATGAAAAGTATATTTCTAAGCTCTCATTGATCGCTCACATTTACTATTTTAACCTTCCCGTAGGCAACAGTATGTTATAGGTATAGCCCATCAACTCATTGAATCTGATCTCATATTCTACCACTAACATCCTACCCTACTTCAACCCCAGGAACACCTTTATCTTCTAGTCCAAGTAGATCTTGGGCATGTAGTTATCTTTAAAGACCCTCAGAAAGTCTTCCCACTTCAGGTGGCAAGGCCTGGTGGTACTGTCTGAGACAGTCTTCCACCACTGATAAGTTGGGCCCTGTAGTAAGGACACTGCATAGTCAAACCTCTCGTTCGGCTAGCAATCCATCTGATTAAAAACCATCTCAGTCCTTTCTAACCATACTTCGGCCTCAGCAGGGTCTGTGCTGTCATAGAAATCCACAGCCCCCTGCTTTCGCAGCCTATCATGCCTCCTCTCCCTTCTCTCGAGAACTCTAGGAGGCATCTCCTCTGATCGAGGTACCGAGGACTTTCTACTGGCTCCTAACGATCCTAGGTCAGCTGGTTCCCCCACATGATCACCTATGACAGATGACCTATAATAAGCAATAACTTAAATCATTATCTGCATTTCGCACGATATTTTATGCTTAACATTCCTAAATATTCCTATGGATGCCAAACTATGCTCTGATATCACTTAAAATGTAGCACCCCTTACCCTAGGATACATACTGAGACGCCCTACAAACATTCCAATACATAACCTATGATAATGACATGCTACGATCAATTTCAACATTCACTTAACATGGCATCATCTATCTTTATTCCCTTATGAAACATCATCAAGAAATTCACAACATTTTAAAACCACAATTATCTCATTTCATTTCATAAAAATCGAATGTCTATGGTGTATCTTTCAACATCCATACTTATACAACGTCATAGCCTAAAACAAATATGTGCTACATGAAAGAGGAAAAAACACAAAATCTATCTAATTTGTCCATATCTAGCTAACTGAACTTTGAGTCATTTCTTCTCTTTCCCCAAAAGTACAAGTCTATACTGCTTGTAGAGTCCCTCAACAGCTAAAGTTGTCTTTCGGTCATGAAAAGTCAACGTTGCAATTTTAGTGAATTTTGTGAACTCAATAAGGTAACCATCATTGATAGTTCACTCAATTCATGCATCATATCAATACATATAACATATATTTCATAACTTTGCATAATTCATCATATATCACATTCTCACTCAAGAGTAGACAATTTTGCATTTCAATCAATCCAAAATGCTTAATAAAATGCATATGAAATGCTCATGTGACTCTTTTCCGATTATTATGTTGTTGTGATCGAGCGCCTAAATTGTCTCATATCCATTGTGGATACCGGGTTCATTCATACTGTTCCTTATCCGTTAAGGATACAGGGATCATTTTACATAGTGACCTTTGGCTCTTAATCACATTTGGAGCTTTAAGCTCATTTTCGGTGGCTACTCAGGTTACAACTCTCATTATCTGACTATGCATTCATATATGAAATTCACCTCTCATAATCAATCATGTCATAAAACATTTAGTTCGCCACATTCACATACAAGTAGCACTTCAATATCTCATTCATATATCACAGTCTTCGGACCTTCATTGTCCAAAATCAACACAATTAAATCACATTCATTTATAATTCAAACATAATATAAAACAAACAATTAATTGAGTGAGACCGTCTAGGTTAGTCACAAGTCGCTCCTGAAGATAATGCCTGGAAGTTCCGACAACGTCTGGAGGTTGACGTTCCTGTTGCTCTTCTGAGTCAAACAACATATACATGTATCACAATTTGTACAATTATAAGTGTTTAATAATGCACATGTATGAAATGAAATATATACAATGCGTGTTCATGACAATACAAGATATTTTTCCATTATCCTCAAAACTCATTTAAGTATAATTTATGCTTAGATTTATACCTCAATAAAACCATTAAAATCACAATTCATATCACATTGAATCACTTTCAGATTTTTCCAAAAGTTGACTTTCGGGTCTACTGTTCTTGATCATTTAGACAATGAAAATGAGGCAATTTAGAAATACTCTCTTCTAGAAAAGTGTTCTCCTATCTTTTAAGTTTCTAATCACACCAAGATCATTCAATTTGGTTCAGAAACTTGAAAGTTATAACCAAAATTCATGGATGTGAGTGACTTACGGGTGTGAAAAAATTCATGGGTGTGAGTGACTCACAGGTGTGAGGAAGAAAAGTCACAGGTGTAAAGGACTCGCGTCTGTGCACACTCAACCAGACTAGTCCCACTTTTTTCACTATATCTCTCTCAAATGATTTTAGATGGATAATATATTTTATGGAGATGTAGATTGGCGTGTTATGAGTCCAATGGTTCAAGTCTCGTGTCATTTGGAGGTCGGAAGAAGGAGATATAATCAAAATATCGAAGGATGTTGTGTTAACCTCCAACTTTGCAAGTCGCAATTATAGATTATAAGTTCATAACCCTATCCCATTCCCATTTTGTGCGGAACAAATCTACTAATTATTTGATTCCATTTTCGATTGTACTCATGCATGATCTAGAGTTTGGCTATCGACTTACGAAGTTGCGATCGTGCTTCATCGCAATCGCGACATTTAGTGAATAAATAACAGCCTCCATAACTTTCAATCTAGAAACCCAAAAATCTCAAACTTTCTATCATTAAAAGGCTAAAATAAACATCTACAACTTTCATAAGAATAATTTTGTCAAAATCTTCCTAGATCATTACAGTTTAATCATGGAATTTTCAGATCACATTTTTACGCCTTTTTCTCTTTTCTTTCTTTTATTCTAAACCAACTTCTCTAACTTAAATTCTTACTTTTCTTTCAAACCAACTTCCCTAACTCCTCTCAACCCCTATTTTTGACTCCCACTCAAATAAAATCATTCATAAACAACTCCAAATTTCATATTAAAACACATACATCAAAAACAGAAAATTCATTCACTCTTCTTCTTCATTCTCTGTTTCTTCTTTCATGCTCCTGCACTTTCCTTTATGTACATTCTCCATTTTCATTTCACCATTTCAACTCCCATTCAGCTCAACACATTCACAAACAAATCAAAAACCATGATTACACACAAACATCAAAACAGTACCTGATTCATGTATATCACCATTTTCGGTATTTATTCACTGCCATTTTTCTGTATTTTCAATTTCGGCATTCTCCTCATTTTCTTCCTCCAATTATCACTTTAATCATTCTTACTCACCTCTAGGCATCACCTTACACCTATCCCTTATCTCTAAATTCATTTTATTGTTCATCCTTAAGTTACCAAAATATTCACGTATGTTTCAGTGAAGAGAAAAACAGAGCATATATTTCACTATCAACTTTCCATATCTCTGTACTCTTGTCATGCATATTTTTATGGTTCTTTCTAACTCAAAATCATTTCTACTCTATCTGAACACAGAATAATCATCAAATACTAAATAACATTATATCCAGATTTTTCATCTTATTTGTGCAGCGTTCATGAAGATGGCCATTATTTCCATGATCATGTAATGACAAATAAATCATCAATTTTATCTTATATTCCTACTTTTCATAAGGATTAATACAATACTTACTTGTTAAAACTCCAAAATCTTCAAATATCAAGAAGCCTTAATTTTCATGCAACCACGTACTTCATCTTACAGATGGTTTGGGTCAAGTTTTCTGGAGGCAAAGGAAGTAGATAACAAAGCCGGAGTGGTAGAAGATAAGGAAAAGCAAAGTTTAATTTTGGTGGATGTTTGATGAAAAACTCGGTGTATAAGAAAGAAACTTAAAGAAGATAGCTACGAAGAAGATAACTAGGACAGACAATAGTACTTAGTCTTTCAACTTTAAAAGAACGTAACTCAGTCTTTCTAATAAAATCAGAAAGTGCCACTTAACTAAGTTAGTGACAGTTGTCACTTATGTAACTTCTGTGGCTTTAGACTAGTTATCAATTAACTAGTTCAATCTTCTCCATATTTGTCTCCAATTTGTCTCTGAATTTTCAAAATCATTATCTCAAAAGTTTTGAAGTCAGCTCCCAAATTTTTTCATCGTCATTTATTCTTATTTCTATTTTCCATACATCAATTTACTTGTTAATTGGCATTTTTCATAGTACAATAATATCCAACATTTCGGAGATCATTCCTAAAATTCACCAAAATTTAAAATTAACAAATACACTCACCAACTAAATTTTTAATACAACAGATTCACAATTCTCATAACATCACATCACAATTCAATTATACCCAAAATTATCCATGAATGCATGTACAGTTATTTTTATGTGCAAAAGTTCAATATTCACGTATATGTGCATATCATATAATGCATGAACATGAATGCATTTCTAATCTCTCTATAATCTCTCATATCTACCATTTTAGCCTCCTCGTATGTAATGGGATGTTACATGAAGGGTATGTCATGGGAAAGCGAGGGAAAAAGTCTTTTCCAAAGGAGTCTACCACGAGAACCATCAAGCCACTTCAACTTGTTTATGCCGATATTTGTGGCCCAATCAATCCATCTGCTTATGATAAAGCAAACTATTTCTTAATCTTCATTAATGATTTTTCTTGCAAAACTTGGGCTTATTTTTTAAATAGGAAGGATGAAAATTTTGGAGTTTTTCAAAATTTCGAAGCCCAAGTTGAAAATAAGAGTGAATTTGTCATCAAATCTTTGAGTACGAATAGATGGGGAGAGTTCACTTCTTTGGAGTTTAACAAATTTTGTGATGTTAAAGGCATTCGTCATTTTCTTACAACTCCAAACTCTCTACAACAAAATGGAGTTGTGGGCCGAAGTTGTCGCTTACACTATATACTTGTCCAACTTATCCCCTACTAGAAGTGTTCATGGAATGACTCCTCAAGAAGCTTGGAGTGATAAGAAGCCAAGTGTTTCTCATTTGTGAATTTTTGGAAGCATAGCATATGCTCATGTTTCTAAAGAGATGAGATCGAAGTTAGATGACAAAAGTGAGAAGCATGTCTTCATTGGCTATAGCTCTAATTCTAAGGGCTATAAGTTGTTTAATCCTACCAATGGCAAGATTGTAATTAGTAGAGATGTTAATTTTGTTGAAGAAAGTTCGTGGAAGCGGGATGTCTCTAAAAATAAAGAAAGTGTTTCATTTTCTATGATTGGAGATTTTGACCATGATAGGCATGAAGATATTCATACTCGTCCTCGATCACCCAATCCTAGAAGCAATGAAATTTCTCCTCAAAGCTCGTCCGAGGATCCTAAAGGAAGAAGGAGTCTACAAGATCTTTATGAGTCCACGAAGATGGTAGAAAACACAACACTATTTTGTATCTTTGCCAATTTCGAGCCGCTACACTTTTAAGAAGCTATACAAGAAAAGAAATGGAGATGTGTAATTAATGAAGAGATTCAAGCAATTCAAAAGAATGATACATATGAACTTTCTACTCTTTAGGTGATTGGTGTGAAATGGGTATATAAAATCAAAAGAAATGCTCAAGGAGAAGTAGAAAGGTACAAGGGAAGACTTATTGCTAAAGGCTATAGTCAACAACATGGAGTAGACTATGATGAGGTGTTTGCTCCTGTGGCTAGACTAGAGACTATTTGATTAATTGTTTTCTTGGCAACATAAAAGAGATGGAAGATTTATCAAATGGATGTCAAATCGATATTCTTGAATGGTTGCCTTAAGGAAAAAGTGTTTATCCAACAATCATTAGGATGCTTGGTGAAAGGACATAAAGATAAAGTATTGAATGGCTTGAAACAAGCTCCAAAAGCTTGGTATAGCTGCATTGATAAGTATTTCCAAAGCGATGGATTCATTCAATATCCCCAAGAACATTCGCTTTTTGTCAAAGAAGGTGGAAATGGAAGCATTCTTCTTGTATGCCTATATGTTGATGACTTGATCTTCAAGGGTAATAATTCAAAGATGTTCGAAGAGTTTAAAAAGGTGATGACTAAAGAATCTGAAATGACTGATATAGAACTTATGTTCTATTTCCTTGGTATTGAAGTGAGGCAAGATGATGATCATATCTTTATTTCTCAAGAGGCTTATGCAAAAAGATTCTTGAAAATTTTAAGATGAAGAATTGCAAACCCATTAATACCCCAATTGATTGTGCAATAAAGTTGTCAAAGAATGAAGGTGAAAAGGTGGATCCAACTCTTTTTGGGAGTCTTGTTGGAAGCTTGAGATATTTGACTTGCATAAGACCCGATATTCTCTTTAGAGTGGGGGTTATAAGTCGTTTTATGGAAGCTCCAACTAGTACTCATATGGCAATGGCTAAAAGAATTTTGTGATATATCAAAGGTACTATTGACTATGGTTTGCACTATTCTTCTTCATCTAATTTTCAACTTGTTGGTTATAGTGATAGTGATTAGGGAGATGATGTTGATGATAGAAAGAGCACAAGCGAGTTTATATTTTTCATGGGTGACATTTACTTTTACTTAGAGTTCTAAACAATAACCCATTGTGACTTTATCTACATATGAAGCCGAATATGTTGCGGCTACTTCTTGTATCACACATGCAATTTGGTTAAGAAGGTTATTGAAGATGCTACATATGACTCAAGATAGAACTACCTCTATTTTTATGGATAAAAAATTTGCTATAGCATTGGAGAAGAATCCTATGTTCCATAACCGAAGTAAGCATATAGATACGAAGTTTCATTTCATAAGTGAGTGTGTTGAGAACAAAGAAGTTGAGCTTTCTTATGTGAGAAGTGATAGTCAAATAGCCGTTATTTTTACCAAAGAATTGAAGTTTGAAAGTTTTGCTAAGCTACGTGTGTAGATTGGAGTTACCAAGAAGAATTAAATTTAAGGGAGGATGTTAAAAAATGCAATTATATTAATGGAGCATTTAATTAAACTTGACTCATCATTTGGTTCCATTTGGAGATTTATTGTATTTATACATGTATCTTGCATTTACTATCTTATGTTTCTTAAGAGATGCATTGTTTCAAAGAGATGTCTTATGTATCTATAAATATCATGTACTAGTTTATTTCTAAAATTGGACAAAAAATCCAAATCAAGTAAGTTATTCTAATTGCTTGAGTGTTCTTCTTTATCTTTCTATCTCCCTTCTTTTCTACAAGTTCATCATTGATGTTCTTCATTAGTTACAAAAGTCGTTGTTTAAGTGCCATGATCGTGATATACTAGCATAGAGATTAGTAATTTCAACCAAGCTTCATTGGCATTAACAGGATAAGTCATGACTTGAGAAGAATAGAATGCAATAATTGTATGAAGAATTAGTCAGTCCTGTTGAAACCACTTTCAGAATTCAGGATGGGGAGAAAGAACTCATTTTAAGAGTTTACTTCTGTACAACATTCAAGGATATAACATTTGAAGACGGAGTTGGATATAACATTTGATTAGCGCCTCTCATCAGAATAGTTTGTTAGGCTGGTAGATTGCCCGTGTTTAACTTTTTCTCCCTTTTTCTTATTACAATTATGTCTTATAGTTAATTCCTTACTTGTGGGTGAACATTGATTGTTCATTCTGTGCAATTATGTGATCAAATAATGACAATGTCTTACTTCTTTACGTCATGTCACTACAAGCTTGTATGGTCCATTACGAACTGGCCCATCATAGCTCTACTCTTTAGATTAGACTCCTGCTCAAGTTTTAGTTTTGTCACTCATAAAAGTCACCTCTTTTTAGATAAAAAGAAAGAACCCATTTTGAAGAACAGGAGACGTGGAGCAGACCGTAGAGACTATGGACGAGTTCCTGTAGCTTTGTAATCGTGAAAGTAGCAAAAGTGACTTCAACTGCAGAAGTTACAATGGCAGCTGTTCGTTCATTTCAGTGAATGGTCTGCTTCCAACGCAACAGCCGACTGTGATGGTTTAAACCACACTTCGATAAGGTCAACTTCTTTACCCAATTGTCGTCGACATCTCAGGTACCAAATTTGTGTTCCTTTATATGGATAATATCAGACCTATTTTCTTATTGGATGGGATCAAAAGCTGAGGTTAATATTGTTTTGGAATATTTCTCCGAAATCATTAGAAAAGGACCAAACCTAATAATGTTGACGGAAGCTGAACCCACTAGACTAGCTCTGTTGCCGTTGAAATTGTAAGGTGTAGGATTCTATGAATTCCGATTTATCTACCGATTCTTTTTGTCAGTTCATAACTTCAGTGGAAAGTTTTGTATCACATCTTTACCGTTGTTGCGAACCCAAAGCGTTCTTAGCACCTGAAATCTGTGTTGGATACTTCTTGCTATGTAGGGTTTACCCTTTATTTGGATTGTTGTTCGGTGTAATAATGACACACATCTGTTCCACAAGGCATCAAATCACCCCTTCCACAATCTGTTCCAACCCTATTCCAAAATTAAACGTCAATGTTTTACTAAAACCAAGGGTTTCGACTCAGCTCTCGCCTAAGCCAAGCCAACTGATACTCCTCTCCCTTTCCATTTTGCTTCCTGCCTTCTCATCGTGCTCGGTTTCAGTCATATTTGCTTAGATGTCTCAAAAGAACTGAAATCTCACTTTGGTCTTTGTCCCAGGCTACTTTTTATCGTTAAAGCTCGCGTCTTTGATCATTATTTTTTTACTTTATTTGAATCCCCCTTTGAGTTGTTGTTTCTCTTATGCTTACGTGAGTTTTGTAATGATATTGAACATCGGCAGCACCAGGTAGTGGCCTTCAAAAGGTGTTCAAGTCGTTAGCGCTTTGTTAAACTGCATCTCTCAATCCTCCACTGCAATCCTAGAGAACAGCCCTTTCCTTTCGCATTCAAGCTCTCTTTTGTAGCATTCTGTTTGAAGTTACTGAAACATTGACAAAATTTTGAGGTGAGTTCCTGTCCTAATAAATGATGACTGAAACTAACTAATAAGTTAGCAAATTTTAGTCTTCGATGAATTCTTTAGTATACTCGTGAAGACAGGAAAAGCCCATGTTTTGTGTAATTTAGAAGTGATTCTGATCTGAAAGGAGTGATCTGGTAAGCAACTTCGTGACTTAGAAACATAACCTAGTTATGTTTCCGTAACTTCAAACATAATGCTAAAAGAGAGAGCTTGAATGCGAAAGAAAAGAGCTTTTGTTAAGGAAAAAACTTTTGTCGAGGACTGCATCGGAGGATTGAGAGATGCGGTTTAACGAAGTGGTAACCCCCGAACACCTCACTACCTACTGTTGCCGATGATCAATATCATTACAAAAATCACATAGGCATGAAAGAAACATCAACCCAGAAGGAGGATTCAAATAAAACCAAAAAGAATGATCAAAACACGAGCATTAAGGATAAGAAGTTAACTGGGAGAAAGACCGAAGTTGGATTTGAGTAATAAAAGGAGAGAGGGGGCATCGGTTGACTTAGGCTAGGCGAGGGCAGAGCCAAAACTTTTGGTTTTATTAAAATGTCGACGTTTTTTAAAATAGGGTGGAAACAGGTGATCCGATGTCGTTCCACAAGAAATACTGAACGATTTTGTCGCTCTAAAACATTTAAAAGCAAACCATATGATTTGATGCATGAATTACGAGCTTTTGGTTGTAATTGTGTTTATGCTTGTGCTTTGTCACGTCTCGAGCGCCAGTTCACTTATTGGGTTCAGCGACAAGGTGCTACCTTGGAGTAGAATTTAGATTTTTAACCTAACCTCTAAGCCGAGATTAACCATTTGCTAACACAACATAAATGCCATAATTCTCAATAAACATCAATTATTCATAATTATAACAAATCAATTATTCATATGTCATTCACAAAATAATAAACAATAAAATAAAATTTGGAAGTCTATTGTAAATAAAAAATCATTTAATATAAACCGCAACTCCATCCCTTTTGTATCATTAAATTTAAAAACAATTAAAAGAAATAAATAAAATGAAATCCATCCTCATCTGTCACAGAAGAAAGTCATACCATTGTACTTTAATGGCATCATAAACCTCTTTGAAATATCTGGAAAAAAAAAAAGGAAGTTTAGTAACTCGTTATTTTAAAATAATCATGCAAATATGTTTTGTTAAACTAACATTCAAACCTTATTAAGTGTATAATACGAAGAACGAACGGGATGGACAAACACAAAATTTCATTTTACCGTCCAAATGATTCGACAGCTCCTATCTTTTTTTTAAGGTTTTCGTAGCTATTATTCACAGTAGTTACTAATCCGACGGCTCCCATTACTTTTACGATTGTAGTGATCATTATGTATATATATACATAAGCACAGTTGTAACTTAACAAGTCACGACAGCCATGCATGTTCACATACTAACCAATCAATTAATTGTCATTATCATTTTATTAATGAATTAAATATTTTTAAATTAATTGATATTATTATTATTATTATTATTGTTATTGTTGTTATTATTAATCAGATTCTCAATTGTCAAGTTATAATTATTTAATAAACAAATTTATTTACTAATTAATTATAATATATTATGTATATATGTACGACTGTGATTAATTAATGAATTAAATAATTTTAATTAATTGATATTATTATTATTATTATTATTAATCAGGTTGTGAATTATCAAGTTATAATTTTTGTTATTAATTATTGAATAAATTTGTAAAGTATTGTTTCATAATTAATAAGCATTATTATTATTAGTATATATATATTAAAATTAAATAATGTTAAAAAATTTTAGTGGATTTAATCAACAAATTTATTTACTAATTAATTATAATATATTATGTATATATGTATACAGATGTGACTTAACAAGTCACAGCCATGATTAATCATAAATCATATTAATATTATTATTATTATTAGGTAATATAGCTAAGTGACTCTCATGCATGATTGTGACTTGTTTCACGCATGTTATTTTTTTATCAGGCAATTAATACTTATATAATTTTATAACATTTTTATTAATTAATTATAATATATTTAACAAATATCAAATATAACTAATTAATTAATTAATTTTGATATAATTAATAATAATTAAAATACAATAAATTAAATGATTTATTAAAATATAATTTATTTATAAATTATTTATTTATCATTAACTGTTAAGTTTATTCAATTATAATTAATAATAATTAATATATAATTAATTAATTAATGTATTAAAATATAATTAATTGATTAAGTATTACATATTAAGTACATATTAATATTTAGTATATATGTTAGTCATAACCCTATATTATTAATTGTTAATTATTATTAATTATTATATAGTAATATTCAGTATATATGTATCTCTTCAGTATATGTATAGGTAAGTAGTCACACGAGTCAGGCCTGTCGCTTAGATGAAACTCCTTTCCATGCAAAATAGGAAACATGTACAAATTTATCTCTTACCTAATAAATAACATAATACTTCTCTGTCCGTTCAAAGAATATTTTTTATTAAATAATTAACTAATTAATTAAAACGTTACTAATTAGTAATTGATTGATTAATTATAATATATTTAAAACATATAAAAATATAATTAATTAATTAAT
>JANSVA010000009.1:25925151-25944310 GCA_025504915.1 Erythroxylum reticulatum | reverse complement strand
CCAACGTATAACAATTTCACAAATCATTCAAAAGCAAAAGATGCAACACTTATGATGCAATTGAAATTAGTAAACTTTTTTTATTTAAAGAAAACAGCAGTAGCTTATTTACTCTATTATAAACATGTACCTACCTTGATTTCCTTGCTTAGAGACTTGCTCAAAATGCCTCGTCTCTTTGCAAATAACCTGAGGTATCCAAGATTCTTTCCTGTTATATCTTTAATGTGTACTCCGTGTGGTGATCTAACTGAAATAGGCCTCTATGATTCCCTTAGTTATTCACCAAATGAAGAGATCCTCGGCTTAAATGGAAGCTCTTCTCTTCCTCTATATTTTTCTCTTTTTGAACCACCTCAAACTCTCTCTTGAAAGCTAAGAAAATTGAAACTTTAGCTTGTTTTCTCTTCTTTCTCTCTTTCATTCTTTTTCATGCTTCTCACTCTTCTCTCTTTTCTCATCCATACATCTAGCTTCTTCTAGAATGCCCCAATTCACGTTTTCTCCTTCTCATAAATGTAAGACCACATTTTGGTCTTGTCCTTCCAAAAATACCCCTCCTCTCCTTTGGTCTTCCTATTTTTCCCCTTCTTTCATTTTCCTCCTAGCTCCTTTAATCTTCTTAAACACCATATTAATTCTAACTTAATTCAAATCTTTCCTTATATGCCGTATGTTCTTTATCCTTAAGTGCCTTGCCAAAATTACCCTTGAATATACTTATAATCTTAACACTTTAATTCAATCAACCCATATCATATAAGCTTTATAATATCAACATAATAATTAACTCCACAAACTTTCATAAAGATCTTATAATTGATGTAAATCATACTTATTAATCAAGAAAAAATTTGGGGGCCAACAATTATGTTGTGGAGTTGCAGGAGGAGACCATTATGAGAGAATCCCATTCTCTTTTAAGTAACCGAGAAATTTGTGGTCTAAGTATTCACCACCTTGATCTGATCTAAGTGTCTTAATACTTTTTCTAGTTTATTTCTCTACCTCTAATCTAAATTCTTTGAACTTTTCAAATGATTAAGACTTTTGTTTCATCAAGTACACATAACCATATCTAGAATGGTCATCTGTGAATGTAACAAAATACGAGTATCCACCTCTAGCATTTATGAATATAGGTCCATATACATCTGAATGTATTAATTCTAGTAACTCACTAGCACATTGTCCCTTTCCCTTAAAGGGTAGTTTGGTGATCTTTTCTAATAAACAAGATTTACAAATTTCATATGATTAATAATCAAAAGGATCCAATTATCCTTATTTATGTAATTTTGTGATTCTAGTTTCATTGGTTAATTTACTTTTATTACTATTTATGTTAAGAATTGGCCTTTCTAGATCGAACTCATACAAACCATTTGTAAGCAATCTAGATCTATAATAAACATCATCTTTATAAAAAGAACAATTGTTATTCTTAATTATAAAGACAAATTCATTCAAATCCAAATAAGAAATAGAAATGATGTTTCTTGTAATAGCAAAAACATAATAACAATTATCAAGTTCTAATATAAGGCCAGAAGGCAAAGCTAAACTACAAGTCCCTACAGCTAATGTAGTAACTCTTTCTCCATTGCCAACTCGTAGGTCCACCTCGCCTTTCTTTAATGATCTACTCCTTGTTAACATCTACATGTTATTACACAAGTGAGAACCACAACCAGTATCTAATACCCAAAAATGTGGAACAGAAGTAGAAAGATTAATCTCAATCATAAACATAACTGAAGAGACAGCTTCCTTAAGCCTTTTATCTTTCAAGCTAGCAAGATAAGATAGGCAGTTCCTCTTTCAATGTCTGTTGACTCCAGTATGAAAACATGTGCCCTTATCATTGCTCTTCTTCTTGACACCTCCTTTGGATTTTACTACATTAATAAAAGCCTTCTGTTTCTTATTATTATTCTTCTTAAAGCCCTTTCTCTTGCTTTTAAAAGAACTAACAATAAGTACATAATTGGGTTCCTTCTTAAGGCACCCTTTCACAGTTTTAAGCATGTTCAACAGTTCAAGCAGTGTCATGTCCTTCTAATTCTTGTTGAAGCTCATGAAGAATTGTTAAAAGCTCGAACTCAGAGACTGTAGCACTAGATCAATGCTTAAGTTTTGGTCTATAACAAAACCTAATTGGGCCAATTTGTCAATATGCCAAATCATCTTCAGCACATGAGTGTTGACTAAAGATCCTTATGTCATCTTGCATTGAAATAATGCCTTGGAGATTTGATATCTCTCCACCCTACTTTGTGCACCAAATAACTCCTTAAGATGTAGTATCATAATAGGTGCATTCATGTTCTCATGTTGCCTATGAATTTCAAGAGATATGCAAGCTAACATCACACATGTAACTTGTTCAATGTCATCAATATAACGTTGATATTTCTCCCAATCTTCATCAGTACCATCTGAACAAGATTAAGATGGATCAGGAGTATCAAGAACATAAAATTTCTTCTCTTGCCCAAGAACTATTCTTAAGTTTTGTAGCTAGTCTGAAAAGTTAGGTCCAGTCAGCTTGTTAGCATCCAAGATGCTCCTCAATGTCAGGTTGGTACTGATCTTCAAATTCAATAACTGGAAAAACATAAAAGGAGCATATATAAGTTTATATCCAAAAATCAAATAAAATAAGAGCTTTAAAATTATTTGATTACTCCCATTATTATCTACAAAATAATAACCCTCACTATTATATCAAAAAATTATCAAATAACTTCTTAGCGGGTTAGGATCCTATTTAAAATTAATTGATCTTGAGTTTGTTCAATAAACCAACTAAAAATAAATTAGGTAGAAAACAACTTTTCAATCACATCTCATATGACTCCTAGTACCGTTAGGTGACAACTTTTGTCAAAATATATCAAATATATTATTCCTAGCCCTGTCTCTAAATTTATATGATCATGAGTTTACTCATCTAAATCATACAATTTTAGTTAAGTAGAACCCATTAATTTAAGATAAAACATATCCAAATTAAAGTGATCTTGAGTTTACTCAACAAGCCAAACAATAAACAGAATTCTGATTTTATTCTCAAATAATGGAAGACAATTATCATGTTCATAACGTGTACTTAATATTTTATTGAGAGATTTAAATTTTCAAACATTTTTGGTCTTATCAAAATAATATAATCTCATTATATTTATAATTTCAAACATAATCCAATTATGAAAGAAATTATTTAAAACTATTTCTTGATTCTAATTATTGATTTGATATTTAATAATTCAATTCTTAAAAAATTAAATTAAATTCCAAAACCTTTCCTAATAAATATTCCTTTGAAAACAATTTTCAAAATTTAGTAAAACACTTTTCAATTTTATTAGGAGTTAAAATTAATTTAATCTCTATTAAATAAATTAAAGACAATTTAGGGTTTTAAAGACATTTTAAAACACATAAAAAGGGGTTAGGGTGTCTGGCGTGTGTACAGTCAAAGGTGGTTGACTGATCATCTCCAGCAGACGTGCATGCAACAATCAACCACCTTTGACTGTGCACGCATCAAAAACCACACATACCCATCATCTTCTCTACAAAACCATCCCCTGCTTCTGAAATCCCTCCCACATCGCTTGAATCGTCACCCACATCGCTCGAACCGACACCCACGTTGCTCCATCAACCCACGTTTGTGCTTCTTACTGCTGAGTTCTTCGAACTGTCTAAGCAATGCCATCCACAACGTCACCTGTGGTGTCGCATATGATGTACGATTAACACCCATCGTCTTCTCCGTGTGTTTATCTCCCTTCTTGATTCCAACCAATAGCGTTAAAACCTCAACCATCGATGTATCGCCACTGGTGGGTCTCTCACCAGCACTTCCATGGGTCAAACGATGCCTTGTGCCATGGCTATCAATGCCCACCAGTGGCGTCGCAGGCGACCCACTGGGTCGAACGACACCTTGTTTGTTTTCACGCAACGCATAACATACAAAAAATTCCAGATCCAAAACAAGCAATAACACAAACAAGTTTAGATCATTATATATGTGAACAAGACGCAGGCGTGAGACAACTCCAGAAGCATAAGAAAAAGAAACAAGCAATTGTTTTATTCATGCTTTAGAATGGTCTCGGAGAAAAAACTGAACCCAGACATATACGATTAAAGGGTTTTCGAATATCAGATAATAGGGGCAACTGATGTAGAGAAAAAGCATTCCAGAAACATCACAAATGCAAATCTTAGGTTTCCAAAACAAAAAAAAGCAATAGACAATTAAGGATTTCAATCAAACAGTTTCTCAAAAACCATACAAAAGCATAATATCTCATATGGGAAACAATTTTCAAAACTTTTTAAACAAGAATAGTCGCGAATAACTTCGAGGAAACAATTTCCAAAACTTGTTAAACAAGAAAGGTAGAGAAAATAACTTCGGAACAAAAACTAAAGCTTAATTAATCAAATCAACAATAATCAAGCCTCTAAATCAAGATTAACAATTAAAGAAGGCTATGATACCATTGTTGGAATCCAACCGTAATCAAATCAAGGGCGCAACAGAAAATAATTTTTTTTTACAGATTCCAAGCAAACTCTGATAATTGATTAAACTTGAATAAAACACAAATCGATTTAGAAATCATAACTTGTTCGCTTTCTTTTCCAAAACTTGTGAAACTTTTCTCTGATTGATCAATCATGAGCTGTCCAATTGTCCAATCTCTGATAGTATCCACAAAGCAATTCCCAAACAACTTTTAGAGGAAGAAAAAAAAGTGTTAGCTTATAAAAATCTCTTCCCTTTAAATAGAAAAATCATGACAATCTTTTATTAAAATTAAATCTCTTTAATTATAATTATAATTAATTTAATTTTAATAAAACCAAATATCTCATATTTGATTCCCAAAGTTTCTCAAACTTTATAATTAACTCCAACTTAATTAAATTGATTTTTCTTTCACAAATTGCTCTTTGATGCGTGACCTATTAGGTTCCTAATAAATTGGCAATGATTATAAATTATAATTCTAAATCACAACTAGAATTACATAAATTAAAAATCCTTTTAATTTATCTTTAATTTTCTAATTAAATAATTCATAATCATAAATTATTGTTGACGTCTAGTAACATGTCATGATTACCCAAATATCGGGAATGTTAAAGTGATTGACTTAACCTGTCTATGTATGGCTATAATGTATAATTTAATCCTTTCGTCATTCAATATTCTAATTGGACAAAGTATGGATACAGTGTCTACTCTTATTATTCAATCATATTCATTCTTGCTAATTAATAATTGATTTATAATTGAAATTTGAAAACTCCTTTTCCAATATCAATTCACTTTGGCCAGAGAATTTCATAAATCATTACTAATCAAGAATAGTAGAATATTCTCTCTAATTACTTTAGAGTGACGAATCATATATTGACTTACTCAACTATATACATATGGTTCATACTGTATCCAGTTACTACAACTGAACTATCCTAGGACGATTCATAAGTAGCATCAAAACACAGTAATTCCCATACTAGATAACTTGGTAATCTCAAGTCTGAGAATCAATTATACAACCATCATTATGAGATAATCCATAGACATATAAGTAATATTTCATTCTAAATTCTCATAATCGGGTCAGTTCAGTAACTTATTCTCTAACAATCACCTACACATTAATTTAAGTATCTCTATACTTTAATTGATATCAATACTTTCTTTATAAGAAAGAAACATAATATGTGCTAGTTTTACCGTTTCAACAATATCCAGTCTTGATGAAACTACAACTAGGAACATTTACAAATATCACACAAGTGTAAATTGAATCTCATAATTATGTTATCATCATAATTTTAATTACACAGTAATTATTTCAAGGATTTTATCTTCAGTATTAAATCATAAAATATTAATTAAATTAATACATAACGATAAATAAAGTCTTTTCATTAATCAAAATATAATGTCATAAATTAATTTGCATCCAATTGATTGGTTGCAAAGGCATAAGCTAACAATACAATGGAATGAAGTTGTTCATATGATAGTAGTTGTGATTCAGAAGAGATGAGCTATATGTATTAAGCAAAGATGAATGAGAATTTGATATTATGAGAGCATATACTACTAGAAAAGAAATGACTAGTAATTGAATTATGATATTAGAATAACCAAGTGTTCTTGAGGTGTAATCCTAAGAATAAATTAAACACATACAAATGATAAAGTTTGATTGATCAATAGATGTGATTAAGGAAACATACCCGAAATAGTCAAATTGAGCATACATTATACATGACACATATACATACGTGTACAATTGAATGTTTATGAAATTATGCAATTAATAATATGCGTGCAATGTGTGTATTGCATAATATTGATATGCAGGATAAAATGATAATAGCATGCTCACGTGTGTGACATCTTAAGTCACACCTGTGAGGCTTTGTTTTCTATTTTTCATAATCTCCTTATCAAGTAACATGTGTGCAAGTGAATTGTTATATCTAGTAACATCTGCGAAAAACGTGGTCATACATTCGTCCTTAGTAGATGGTAAGATGCATGTATTATTCATTATTAAATATTATTAAATATTTTTATTTATGTTATTATTGATTATAAATTTTTACATTTTTATTAATTCTTATTATTAATTAATTGTTTATTATGTAATTATTAATTATTATTATTAGTAACTATAAAAAAATTTGCTTCGCGGGTGTGACATGTTAAGTAATACCCGTGAGCATGCTATTATCATTTAATAATTATTATTATTTGATTATTAATTATGGTATTATTCATTATTAAATATTTTTATTTATATTATTATTGCTTATAAATTATTACATATTTTTATTAATTCTTATTATGGATTAATTATTATTTAATTGTTTATTATGTAATTATTAATTATTATTATTAGTAACTAAAAAATTTTGCCTCACAGATGTAACATGTTAAGTCATACCCGTGAGCATGCTTTTATCATTTAATAATTGTTACTCATTGATTATTATTTGATTATTAATTATGGTATTATTAATTACTTAATATTAATAAATATTTTTATTTATGTTATTATAGATTATAAATTATTACATATTTTTATTAATTCTTATTATTAATTAATTGTTAATTATGTTATTATTATTATTATTATTATTATTATTATTAAACTATATATTTGTTACAATCGTGCATGATATTATTATTTATTAATTATTATTAATTAAATATTATTTGATTATTATGCATGTTATTATTAATTATAAAATGTTATTATTTAATACTATTCAATTATTAAATCTTTGCTCACGGGTGTGACATATTAATTCACACCTATGAACATGTTGTTATTCTTCTTGATACGTTGGGTGAAACATGCATGATGATAGCTTTGAGACAAAGTAAAGTTGAAAATGAAGTTAAATGTGTGCTGAAATATATTAGTTGTAACGTTTCCATTGGACCTGCATCTGTGTTTTAGCTATATCTTGAACTGTAAACATCCAAATGGGATGATTTTAAGTTTAGATTAAACTAAAGACATATGGCTATATTTTTCGTGGGGAGTTGAATTTTAATTCTGTCTCTAAGAGTTTTGAATTTTTGCTTGTGAGTTTTTGGATTCTGGGGCGATTTGGGAATAGTGTGTAGTATGTTAGGTATAACTTGTAGAATACTAAACCAAATTGCATGAAATTGGTGTCATTAGAAACCTAAAACATAAAGGAACAATTTTTTAGAAGAATGTTTTGCCTAAATCCTAATTTTTCTTATCAACATGGCCATTCAAATTTGTCCCAAAACTTTGTTTTGAGAAAAACTGGAATGAAACTTGAATAAAAGGTAGTGCACGATTGTGAAAAAAAGGGGGTCATTAAGGACTTGCACAATCGTGATAAAGGAGGATCAACTGGAAGTGCACGATCGTGATAGTGAGGGTATACTACTGTTTGAAAGCTTTAAACACCCTTCACTCTTTTGACCATAACTTCTTCTTTGGACCTCCGATTGACTTGAAATTTAGACCACGAATTCTTCACACATTATCTTTACTCTCAACCAAATTTCATGGTCATTTGAATTCATTACTAAAGGATTGATAATGATTGATTAATGATTTTAGGATGCAAATGATGAAAAGTGTTGGAAATTGTTAAATGGATTGTTTTCACTAAACATGCATCTGTATTTTGACCATATCTTGATCTGTAGCTATCCAAATGGAATGATTTTTTATTTAGATTAAACTAGAGACTTATGGATACAAATTTCATATAGTAATATAATTTTAATCTTGTCTCTAAAAGTTTCAAAATTTGGCTCGAAGTTGAGTACTAAGTGTTGTTGCAGTAAGAGAATAGTCTGAAGTATTTTGTGTATAATTTGTAGAATACTGAATCGAATTGTATGAACTTTATTTCATTAGAAACTTAAGATATAGAGGAACTTTTTCTTAGAAGAAGATGTTGGCTAAATACTTCATTTTCCTTGTCTTAATGACCATGCAAAATTGACCTGAAGATTTGAGAAAAATTGGAATGATTGATTGATGATGTTATAACTTAGTAAATGAATTATTGATATCAAAGTACCAAAGGAATGAGTATAATGGGAATGAAGTTGTTCATTTGATAGTAGTTGTGATTCAGAAGAGATAAGCAATATGTATTAAGTAAAGGTGAATGAGAATTTGATATTATGAGAGCATATACTACTAGAAAAGAAATGACTAGTAATTGAATTATGATATTAGAATAACCAAGTATCCTTGAGGTGTAAACCTAAAAATAAGTTAGACACATACAAATGATAAGGTTTGATTGATCAAGCGACGTGATTAAGGAAACATACCCGGAATAGTCAAATTGATAATGCATTATACATGACACATATACATATGTGTACAATTGAATATTTATGTAACTATGCAATTAATAATGTGTGTACAATGTGTGTATTGTATAATGTTGATATGCATGATAAAATGATAATAGCATGCTCAAGGGTGTGACATGTTAAGTTACACCCGTGAGGCTTTTTTTGTCTTTTATAATCTTCTTATCAAGTAACATTTATGCAAATGAATTGTTATATGAAGTAATATCTACAAAAAACGTGATCGTACATTCATCCTTAGTAGATGGTAAGATGCATGTATTATTCATTATTTAATATTATTAAATATTTTTATTATGTTATTATTGATTATAACTTATTACATTTTAGTTAATCCTTATTTTAATTAATTATTAACTAATTGTTTATTATGTAATTATTAATTATCACACCCGTGAGCATGCTATTATCATTTAATAATTATTATTTGTTGATTATTATTTGATTATTGATTATGGTATTATTTATTATTAAACATTATTAAATATTATTATTTACGTTATTATTGCTTATAAATTATTACATTTTTAATTAATTCTTATTATGGATTAATTATTAACTAATTGTTTATTATGTAATTATTAATTATTATTAGTAACTAAAAAATTTTGCCTCATGGGTGTGAAATGTTAAGTCTAAAAAAATTAATTTTGCTTTCTAACGTTATAAATAAAATTTATTCGGTTGTTGGTAATTAAATCTAAAAATAATTAATTTTGCTTTCAACTTAATACACATGCATTCGTTATTTAAACTTATTATACATGTGTTTGTTATCGTTTAAATTTTGTTTATCAGCAATTACCTTCGTAAAATCTTCCACCGTATTTACCTTATACTTGTTCAAAATGAGTAACAAAGAAGCAATATATGAGCATAAAGATCTTTCCCAATTGATTAAAAAAAAGTTGTGCTTCATTATCTAACCAAGTAAACTCCTCTCTCGCAAAGTCAAGTAAGATCTTTGTCTTTTTCTACTGTTTTATTTACGTTTCATTTTTTTATGGACGAAGAAGCAAGATTATATCAACAATGAACAAAATAGGTATTGCCATTAATATTATTTTTATCACAGAAAAATTTTTGTAACAATCCTCGTATTAGACGGTTCTAGAAAGCTAATGGTGACAATGTTAAGTTGACTGCAAAAAAATTAAAGGAGAGAGAAAACATATTTATCGGTAATGTATTACAACTTATGTTTTTTTAAAATAAATCCTTTTTCTATTTCTCTGTTTTAAATAAATGTTGTATTTTTCAAAATGAAGAAAGACAAATATTCCTTCACAGTCTATTGTTTTTTTTTTTACTTTGTGTTATTTGTTTTTTCTTTGAAATGTAAATAACTTGACAACAGATGAATTTCCCTCTAAAATAACAGAAGGATTTGCTTACGTAATAGGTTACGATGAAAGTTCCAGGCTTATTTTCGCAATTTTTTAACTTTACCAATTACTTTTTATTCACTTTTTTAGTTTTTAAAATCGACAGAAATTATCTACAATATTATTTACATATATTTGTTCTAAATTTCATTTTTGACATTTCTTATGTCTAAAATTGTTTTAACGTTTTATTCTTCCTTTATTTTGCTTTCATTTGAAGATTTTTCGGCTTAAACAAGATTATCGGAAGTTCAATTCACAAAAGAATGTAAGTTACCATATATTTTATCCATTTATAACAGATACATACCACTATACATTTCTTTAATTTTTTAATTTTTCATTTCAAATTTTTACTAACTAATTTTACTTATTCATTTTTAATATTCTAAATTATTTATATTTAATATAAAAATTTTAACCTTTTTAAGAAAATATACATTTGAAAATTTAAATATTTATAATTTTATTGTAAAATTTTAAATTAGATGATATTCATTTATACATTAAATAGTATAATAATATAACATATTCATAATAAATAATCATAGAATTAAATTAAGTGGGCATTATATTACTACACATTTACATAATATCTATCTGCTAGTATATGTTTAAGGATAGGCGTGAGCGATCGAGAACATTATAGTTTCTATTTTGGCATTGGTCAATGTATTTCTTTTTTAAATTTTAAGCTCGATTTATTATTTTAATACTTTTATTATTAAAAATTGATCCATTTATTAATTAATCAGATAATTTTCATTAATTAATAAATTGTTATAAATTAAAATAAATAAATTAGTTTTTGTTTAACAATCTTTTTTAAATTAAATTTTAATTTTTTATTTAATTGATAACAATAATATCTTTTAATCATATTTTAAATTCTATTAAATTTTTAACTTATAATTTAATACCAATTAAATTTTTAAATATTAAATTTTTTCTTTATCCGTTTAACTTTATGTCTAATTTTTAAATTATTACTTCCTCCGCAGGTCTTGTCGTTAAATAAATTGATATTATGACAATTTTTTTAAAAAAACAATGATTATCAATTGATCGGTCATATTAATGAGTTGATTGATCCTCCGGACGTTACTTTCTGCTGACCGAGCATCCTTCCGTTGGACTTGAAGTCAATGGAGATGTCACACAAAGACAAGACGTGATATTCCCCTTTTATAGCTGCATAATTTCATCCTAATCCCACTTTATAAATTTCTAAATTCTTAAACCAAACGACTCATTAGAAGGAAGAATTAAAATATGATCAGTCGATGCGTAATGTGTAATTAAAATTATTAATGAATGTAAACTACACTATCACCTAAACCCCATCATTTTACTCTCTTTTTTTTATATGTATATTCAGTTTCGGTGGTAACACATTTGAATTGGATATTCTTTTTTAATAATTATTTTTAACAGATAATTATTCATTTTAATATAAAAGCTTTTTAAATTTTTATTTTTAAGTGTTCAATTTGGGTAACACACGTTTATTCTTTTTTAAATTATTAGTTTTAATAACAAAAGTTTTTGAACTTTTGTGCGTTAGTGGTAAATGTTACAAAATCTTTTAAAATATAATTATTGATTTTGATAAATTGAACATAATTTTAATTTCTTGTAAAGCATATTCTCAAATTTTTACAATTTCCAGTGAAAATTAAAAATTTTTACACTCATATAAAAAAATTTAAAATAACTTTCCAAATGATATGCTTTATCAACGGGAAGGGGCCAATTACGCGCTCTAGAACGGGCTCTTCCTACACATGTAGATGCGACTCATAACTACTGAACTGGGAAACACTAACATTTCTGGTGAGCACCAAGAACATGTACTACTATATCTTGCAAGAAAACCCCCATAATAGGTTACAATTATGCTCAATTAGAGAAAGCAAAGAAGAAAGATGTTACAGTAGTTGCAACCAAAATAACACACATTGGAGAAGATAGAACAAGCAGCAATCATCTTAAGCTCCTTATTGGTATACAAATCAAACTAATTAATTAATCAAGCAAAAACTAATTTACACTAATCTTGTGCTGAACTTGAAGGGCTTTTCCCCAGATTAGACAATTTTGATTCCACAATCATTGGACTGTTAGGCCCTCTCCCACTTGCCTTAGGACTGCTCGCACCTCTGAGCTCACCAATTCGAGGACTGTACGTGTATAATAACCTCGGACTTTGAGGAGTTTTAGGATTGTTTAATGGTGTTGCAGTGGAGCTTGTGACTTTAGGACTGCTGATACGCCTAAACTCTCCCCTGCTTCTGGTGATAACCTCGTCTAAGATTTCACCACCTCCTCCGTAACTAGCTCCAGTTGCCAACTCTGACTCCTGCAAACATGATCCATAGCAGATTGTACAGGTGAAGCGAACGAAAAGGGATGGTGGCAGTCGAGAAATATTCTTACCGTTGCAAGATTCAAAGGTAGAGCTGGTGCCTCCTCGTACTCTGCTGCATCCATGTCTTGAAGATGTGCACCTTTGAAAAACTTGGGAAGACAGTACTGTCTCACTGGAACTAATAACATGATCATCAGAGGAAACATGACACCGGCGATTGGTATCCAAGTGAGGCCAAAGCATACTAGCAAGTAGATCGTTTGGAAAATGGTGAATAATGCAATGGTTTTGAATGGAACTGTTTCAACGAAAGTGGCATGACACTCTTCAAGGACTCTGCAAGAAACGAAAGTTGACTCTTAAGTCCGAGGAAGAAGGAAAAAGTACACGAGTTGTGAGAAAATGAAGGGTTTCGGAATTCTTAATTACTTGTATCTTCTGCTTGGTGCTGTGAAGAGGAGCAATATTCGTTCCCAGAATTGGTTGCCGGGTACGCTTTCGATTGCCATGAAAGCAAAGTAGCCCCAAAGAACTGACGTTGGTATCTTTTTGAGAAATGGCATGGCCGCTACACATCCTCCAACCATTGTCGCTTGAAGCAAGTTGCTGAGACGCTGTTCTTTGACTTCTACCGGCAATAGATCATCAATCTCTTTCTCGATGTCAAAAACTGTCTCATCAACTGGAGCATCAATATGGCCAGTGCATGAAGCTGCTTGGATGGTTGATTCTTTGAATTCTTTTAGGCCCTACTCCAGAAGTATAATGAGATTATATTGGAGATTGTATTCCATTTAGAAAGGACGATGGGGTTTCTGTCCGTTAAAATCATACCTGGGACTGGGAAGGTTGTTGGTAAATCAGAGGAGTCTGCATTTGTTGATAGGCTTCTTGCATGTTCCCGTACAGTCGTCCCAAACTAGCGTTACTTTTAATACTTTTTCGTGCTGTTGCAACTAGTCGATTACGTAATAGCTGCGTTCAATCAAATTGTATTCTTAGACAAGAGAAAGAGCTGCTGATTTTAAGAAAATAATTTACTGTCAATCACCTGTAATAAGGATCAAGCTCGGTGCGGATAGGTTACCTGGTGTTTAAGAGTAGCCAAGCTCTTGGTATGCATAGGAGATTGTGGGATGACCCCGTTTGATGGAGGAATTCCAATAAGTCCGCAGAGTAAGGTCTGACATGATGCATTATAAACTTGTTTTTTATTAAACTTGGGGGAAAGAGAATTGAAAGGAGGAACTGTTCACATACCAGGAATCCCAAAAGAAGCAAGTCATAATGGTAAGAAGAAGGTTTTCTCAGGTTGAACTCTTTCTGTTGAGCAAGTTGAGATGCTACACTATGGTCAAAATAGTAGAGAACAGCAATCATTGTCGCAGGAATGAGCGCTCCAATTATGTAGAAGACTGGGACATCTAACATGTCCTGTCACATGGTACTTAAGGTCTTAGACTATTATCTTTTCGTTGGTGCAGAGAAAATGTCCCAATTACCAGATATTCTTGAAGAAAATCTGATGCTATAAGTAAAACAGACCTTAATGACAGTCCAGTTCTCATAAGCTCCAGGTGACCAGGGATTGGGGCTGAAAAGGCGTCGAGGAATGCCTTTTGGTACGCTACTGGATGGTATGTAGGAAATAGCTGTCCACACTAGAACCATAAGGGGCACACCGTAGTCTGCTATTAAGCTCCTGAGCCAACCTGCGATCAATTGTCGCCTAATTTACAAGTCCGACGATAGTGGTTAGGAAATCGTTAGGTTTTTTATTGTATGATCAGCATACCAGTCCCATAGCGCCAAGCCCTCGCCTTTCGACTTCCGAGCGATGTGAGCAGGAGACCAAAGGACAGTACTAAAGCAAACATCCCATTAGCAAACCTCCATGAAGGTACGAACTCCAATAGTTTTGTATCTTCCCGTTTTGGAATGCGAAATTCATCAACAAGCCCCTGCAAGAAAGATATTACACATTCACGATCAACAAACAACTATTGTGGTGGACACTACAATTGCTCTTCTACCGAGGAAATTCGAAGTCATGATCTTACTTTGATTGCTTGCTGCATGAAGAGCATCGCAATAAGCATACCAAACAGTTCCCCTGCCAAACGGGTAAACCTATTGATAATAGAGCAAGCTCCCAAGATGGCAAGTAAGAACAACAAGAATGCTGTCCAAACGCACACCCTGCAAAATCATTTGACCAGGTACCTTGTGTTAAATGATCTGCCATAAACACGCAGCCTGCCATTTTTCACTGAACAATGATCAGGCTCTTACCATCCTGTCCATGCTAGGAACAAATTCCGACCCAGTTCAGGTCTTTCCTTGGCAAAGTTGAACATAAAAGTGTACATGATAACGGTAGGCTCTGCAACTCCAAGTATGAGTAAAGGTTGACCTCCAATGATGGAGTGGATGATCCCACATAGAGCTGTCGACGCAAGCGTTTGAACTGCTGTGAGAACTCCATCTGCCAATAGAAGATAGATTTCTTAATTGCTAAATTTCATTGGGATGTATTTAGATAGCAAAATTTGAGCATAGTAACATCAAACTTTTCAGGAAGGAATATTTTATTACCAGTATTTCTCTCCAGTTGTTCCCCGAATGAAATGACTGGAATTGCCGAAGCAAAGAATATGTAAGTGGTGGGAGCCAAAATCCTGAAAAGAGCACGTAGTCGAAATATATGTCAACTGTAATATTAAAAGGGGTATAAAATAGCAGAAAGCAAAAGTATTTAAACAACAAATTTGCCTCTGAATTAAAGAGAAAATGCGATATGATCATCAGTTAGTACCTGAAGCCTGCTCTAAGTCCACCTATCCAATCTTGTTTATAACACAATAATCTTCCTCGAAGATCATTCTTGATTCCACAGAATGGAACAAAGGTTTCCTCCATGGCTGGACTGAGAATAGGACCTGGGAATAAGAAAAGAAAAGAAGAAATGGTAAATGCTACTTTTCTCCTTCCCTTGAGAACTTTTCAACTGGTGGTGTAAAACACGAGGGTTGCAGAATACTCGCTGCCAGGTACGTTATATTCTACAAGGAAGAGAAATGGCTTGGGAACACATGAGCAGGTCAACTGTAAATAAGAGATCAAAGAACAGTTGAGCGTGATATGTTAATCCAGGCCTTATAAACGTACAGGTAAGCTACGAATGTGTGAGCTGTTGGCTAAGAAGGGGAGCATGAGATTAGTATATTTCTTGGTTGCCGTATGTTTTGTGCTTCCTAGAATCACAAGCTTCAAATATATAGAGATATACGCCAAAGGTTCCTTTGAAAGAGTGAGATCGAAATTCGGCGGCATTTGTAACATGTAACGATACTTTAGTTACGTATCTCGAATCAAACGTGAAAAGGTAAGAAATAAAAAAATGTGAAAAAGATTTAATTTCGGTCTATGTACTTCAAAGTAGCTTTTTGAAGCTAAAATGAGTGTAAATCCACCGTCGTCTTTATAGGATCTGCTTTTTGGGCCGCGAGTAAAGTCTTTTAACAGTTTTCTCAAAATATAAGCTCTCTTAACGGATCAAAGAATCCTTATATTTACGATTGATATGAGAGCAACTGCAAGAGACCTTAACCTTTATATATAGCATCCATATTGAACTTCCCATCACAAGACCGATATGGATCCGGTCCACATTGATTGAAATTCATTTTCTACACGGACTTCGACCCATTGATTTAGATCATTTATTGGGTCACTTTATTATCTTTATCTAGATTAAATTACGTAACTTAACTGATAAGTTATTAAAAAAATCAAAAAATACAATTAATATTTGTCCAACTTTATGAAAAACGACAAAATTGTCTAACATTCTCCCCCTTGGACAAGTATTAATTGCAATTTTGACTCTAGTTTAAAAATAGTTTAAAAACTCGGTTAAGCCACACTACTGAATTAGTCAACTAGGTTTAAAAACAAAACATTTGATCCAAAGATAACGAAAGTCCATCATTCCGTCCTATAAGGCTTTCGATACCGAAAAGTATCAAATACATGTTTTATGTACGACACAGACCCAATATAATCATGTATACCTAATGTCTCACTAACATGAATGGGAAAATAGAGTGTGACAAATTAGGATGATACCTTTATGATCTAAATTATATCATTTTCGTTGGTCGGTCTCGATTTTTTCAACTTTATACTAAACCGCATATATTAAACTACATTATAGAAATCTTTATTTGAGAAATTATGCATTAGAGAAATCTTGTTTTCTCTTACCAAATGCTAAAAAGCATTAGAGAAAACTTATTTCCTCTCACCAAATGCTAAATTGCGTTAGAAAAAATCTTTATGATCTCCAGCTAAATGATAAACTACATTAGAGAATCTTTTTAGGATTAAAAACTTATATCCTCCCATATCATGTTAAATTTATCAATATCTGTGCTAAACTGTATGTGTTAAAATGACATAGGCTCAAGGTCAATCTGTATATATGCCTAATGACCTTTAAATGCTTAAGATCGACACAAATCTTAAAACTTTTATACATATTACGACAATGTATGATAACTCGTCTTATTGAGGATAAACAGTGATCATTCTATTGATGAACCATACTGTCATAATACATCAAAATGTAAAAATGTACATGAAGTAAACATAATGATCCCCTAACTAACAATGTCTAAAGACATCAAAACAGCCATATACTTGTGTCACAAACATAAGTGGGCGAAGTTCTTTAGTTAAAGGATTGACTAACTGTTCCTCAGTCTTTAAATGCTTCAAACCTTAATGCCACCTTTTTGTATCAACACCTTTATGACTAAGTAATTGACTTTTAAATGCTAAGACCTTGTGATATTCTTTATTATTATTAAACAACATAGTAAGAAGATTACCATAGTATAACCAAATAAGTATAGCCACTGAATCAACCACAGACAACTCAGAAATCAAGTTTCTGAGTCAAACCATCTGTGACGCAACCCCATAGCATGCACTCTGTATGTATAGTCGAGGAAGTTATACGTGTCTACTTGATATATTTCCACGACATTGTACCATCTATAAACTTAAAACTGTAACCTTAAGTGGACTTTCGATCATCCAGACATATGGCTAAAATCTGAATCTAAATTCCCTATGAGGTTTAGTCTGTTGATTTTTCTATATGTCAACATATAATCCTTAATTCCCTTTAGTATCTCAACACTCGCTTGACTGTATTCCAATGATCTATACTGGGATAACCAGATATTAACCAAACACTCAAATGGTGAATGCAATGTCCTACCTAGTACATAGTCAAGCTATCAACCGTACTAGAATATGGAACATTATTGATAACCTCTCTCTTTACTTTATTCTTTGGATATTGTGCTAAAGATTATCTCTCACTATGAAAGATAGGTGCTACGACAGGTTTACTATAAATCGTATTAAACCTTTGTAACACAAACTCAATGTATGCACTTTGTAAGAGGTCTGATAAGTGTTGAGATCTGTCCCGATTAATCTTAATACCTAGGACATAAGATGCTATACCAAGGTCTCTCATGTCAAAGTTCTTGACCAAAAGTTACTTAACACATGGTCAAGTAATTTGCCGTGAGCAATATATTATCCACATGAAATACTAGGAAGATGACTTTGCTCCCCGTGACCTCATAGTACAAGCATTTTTTCTAACTTTATTTTCCATAAAGCCAAAAGAGGCCAAACCTTATCAAATGTAAGGTATCACTTTCTAGGAGGTTTGATATAAACTATATATTGATATGCTTAATGTACAATCCATGTCAGTTCTATCTGGATCCTGAAATCCTTCAAGTTATACTATATAGACCACTTTATAAAGGTCTTTATTTAGGAAATCAGTTTTGATAGCCATCTGATGTAACTCTATATCATCATGAGCTACAATTGTCATAATTACTCAAAATGTATTCTAAGAGGATACAAGAGAAAAAGTAACATTAAAGTCAACTTTTCTCCCTCAGTGAACCATCATGCAACTAAACGAGCCCATAAACTACTGAACTGTATCTCGAAATCCTTTAGGTATAATCTTCATTTACATTTAACGAGTTTGCAATTTTGCTGTAAATCAATTGGCTCTCAAACCTTACTATGCATCATGGATTGCATCTTGTCATTTATTACATCCTACTATACATCCGCATTGTGTCCAGAAATAACTTTTATAAAAGTAAATGGATTCGTAACATGTCTAATAACATAGTCATGCTCGACCTATGAAATCAGATGAGATAGCATGTCATCTCACTCTGGTGGATTTACCTAACTACATTAGATCTTATACCCCCAGGAACCATTGTGTGTACAAGTATGGATTCTTGTTCTTATATAGGCACGATACAGAGACCTAAATCTACCGGATCTAACTGTATAAGTAGCGGATACATGATAACTGTAGTATCTGCCCTGCTATCATCCGAAGGGTCAAAGAGCCCACCATCATCATAG
>JANSVA010000009.1:25884681-25902133 GCA_025504915.1 Erythroxylum reticulatum | reverse complement strand
TTGCCAAGGGATACAATCGAATGGAAGGTATTAATTATGATGAAACTTTTTCCCTGTGGCAATGCTCAAATATATTCGGATTCTACTTGCTATAGCTGCATATTATGATTATGAGATATGACAAATGGATATGAAAACAATGTTTCTTAACGGAGAGCTCAGGATGTCTATATGACTCAACCTTAAGGTTTCACATCGCCATCAGCTCTTAATAAAATATGTAAGCTACAAAGATCTATTTACGAATTGAAACAAGCTTCATGAAGTTTGAATATTTGCTTCAATATAAGAATCGTAAAGTTTGATTTTGTTAGATGCAAAGAAGAGCCATGTGTGTACAAAAAGGTTAGTGGGAGCATAGTTATTTTCCTAGTGTTGTATGTAGATGATATATTACTAATAGGAAATGATGTACCAGCTATGCAAAAGACAAAGATTTAGCTATTTGAATAGTTCTCCATTAAGGATTCGGGAGAAGCAGCTTAGATTCTTGAAATCAAGATTTATAGAGATAGATCAAGGAAGCTGCTAGGACTTTCCCAATCCATGTACATTGCTACTATCTTAAAAAGGTATCACATGAAAAATTCCAAAAAGGTTATTTATCGATAGGCATTGGAATTTCTCTTAGTAGGGAGGATTATCCTAAAATCCTAAAAGAAAGAGAACATATGAGTAGGGTCTCATATGCCAATGCAGTGGGAGCTATCATGTATACTATGACATATACAAGACCTGATGTAGCCTAGGCACTAGAATAGCAAGCAGGTATCAAGGTAACCCAGGTGAGGAACATTGGAAAGTGTTTAAAACCTTCCTTAAGTACTTGAGAAGAACTAAGGACTAATTCTTTATATACGAAGATTATGAATTAAAGCTAATAGGCTATATTGATGCCAGCTTTTCATCAGATAAGGATGATAGTAAATTTACCTCTGGTTATATTTTCACTTTGAATGGAGGAGCTGTGAGTTGGAAAAGCTCCAAGCAAGCTACTATGGCTGATTCAGTTACTGAAGCAGAATACATAGCTGCATGTGATGCAGCTAAGGAAGCTGTTTGGATGCAAAAGTTCTTAACTGAACTTGATGTGGTTCCTTCGATAAAGGAAGTTGTTCCTTTATTATGTGACAATACTAGTGCTATTGCACAAGCTAAGGAATCAAGGTCATACCAAAGATCTAAACATGTTCTATGGAAGTTTCGTTTGATTAGAGAAATTATTGAGCGCGAGGAAGTTCAAATTCAAAAGGTTGATGGAAAGGAGAATGCTTTAAATCCCTTTACTAAGGCACTTGGATCAAAGGAGTTTGATGAGCACAAGTGGAAAATAGGATTAAAGTTTATGACCGATTAGGTTTAGGTCAAGTGGGAGATTGTTGGAATTATGCTCATGACCCAATCGTTATGTAATAGATTGATCATTTTTGTTTTGTGATTGTCAACTTTGTTTAATAACATGGCAAATGATTATATTATCATATTATGTTTATTGTTTTTATTTTAATATGATAAGTCCTTGATTAAAATTATGCACTTGCTATCATAATGGAGATTACGATAATGAGAGTCAAGTCTTTAGGGTTTATCTAAAAGTGTTCTTGATCATAGGATCATCAAATAAGGACTTTAATGATTTGGTTATATCCATATATATAATAGTATCTATTGGATAGATGTTAGTAGATTTCATTTACTAAGTTACATATATAGATGATGCATATGAAGATATGATCACTGAACTGACCAAATTGAGAATTCCCAAAGGTTAATATTACCTATGAACTGTCAACTGAGATATTCTCATAAAGATTTAAATGTATATTTTTTTCCTTTGACCTGAGATCTTATAGTAATCAATAGGTTAAATTGCACAAGATTGACCTTTTTTTAGTGATGGACAAAGGTGAGGCAAATCATAGCCTATGTACGCAGACTACCTTACCTTGAAACTACTAGATCAATCTGTTTTATATTACATTCTTTGTTTCCTAAAGATGTTTATACATTCAATCATGTCAGTATGCAAGAATTTAAAGGTAGTTGAAGTGAGTGAATAGTAAAAAAGAACCAAAGTCGTGATCCTGAAAAGGTGAATTTATGATTTCTGATGATCTGAAAAGAAAGTTTGGGAAGCAAGACTAATTTTAACTTAAGCATTATCTGTCGATCCAGTGTCTAGTTTACCTTATATTTTAGAACAAACTTTTAGTGCAAAATCTTGAAATGGAAAAGATGAATGGAAAGCTATAGTATGAAAATATCTGGCATATCTTGAGTGAAGATGGGATCATTTATTTACATTGTCTGAAGATAAAGTAAAAAGATTACAAGTAAAGTTACAATTTCAGGAATAATAACCTATGAAAAATGCGATGAGTGTACACTGTTGTTATTGATAGACGCACTTTTGTTTGCAATAATGTCCCATATTCATTTCCTTTTATGATTACAAATTAATATCCACCTCTTTAGGCATATATAGAAGCAGACTGTACAAGTGATACTTTATAAAGAAGCATATTATATACGATCTTTATTATACCTACCGATAACATCATCTTTTGTGGCAACCTGATACTTTATAAAAAAGCAGCACAACACAGAACGATGAACGAGAAGTGGAAACCATAGTTAGGATAACATTATTAAAATTGAAACTTGACAATTACATATAGTAAGTGCAACACATGATAATATGACTGTTTGTTTATTTGTATTTTTTAAACACCTTATTTAAAAGAGCATATCAAGATTTGACATTTATAGAACAATATAAAATTTTATGGCCATAAATGCAAGGTCGTTTTCTTCTTGCTAGGAAGATGTGGTCATAATCATATTGTTGGAATTATGCCCATGACCCAATTGTTATGTAATAGATTAAATATTTTTGTTTTGTGATTATTAACTTTGTTTAATGACATGGCAAATGATTATATTATCATATTATGTTTATTGTTTTCATTCTAATATGATAAGTCATTGATTAAATTTATACACTTGCCATTATAATGGAGATTATGATAATGAGAGTCAAGTCTTTAGGGTTTAATCTAAAATTGTTCTTGATCATAGGATCATCAAATAAAGACTTTAATTATCTAGTTAGATCAATATGTATATAATATTTTCTATTGGATGGATATTAGTAAATCTCATTTACTAAGTTACATATATAGATGATGCATATGGAGATATGATCATTGAACTGACCAAATTGAGAATTCCCAATGGTTAATATTACCTATGAACTGTCAAGTGGGATATTCTCATAAGGATTTAAATGTATATTTTTTCTTTGACCTGAGATCATCATAGTAATCAATAGGTCACTTATTATGCTTTGACGTAAAACACCTAGTATATAAAAATGGTAGTTGAATGATCATTGGATATTATTAAGTACCTATTTGATTAGTGGTGAGTCAAGATAGGAACCATCGACTTTAGGTAATGAGTTTGAGCTCTATATTGTCATTGATCTTAATGGTTGATTCAAGACCTTAGCTAGGGTGATTGAATGAGTGAGAAAAAGGGTTTTCTTAAGTCATTCACTAATTATTAATGATTGACATGTAACATAGTTCGTTATCTAATAGAGGCTGACAGTTAAATTATACCTTAGGATAATCTGGAGTTATAATGATGGAAGGTAATAATACATTATCCTTAATCAGGTTTTATCTTTATAAGGTTGTTACTTCACACAATCTAGTTATTGAAAAGTGTTGTTAGACGCCAACCTGGATTAGTAGTTAATTGGATTAATTACTACTGGCTTAGTGATGAACCTATGTTGTCACACACTTAAGAGTGTAATATTTCCTACTTATGATTATTTAATTTATTATGAGATAATTTATTAAATAATCTATATGACATATTATTATATTTTTTGCTAGCATAAAAATATAATTAATTTTGAAAATTCTCTTGTAAAAAATAAATGAATAAAATAAAATAGTTTTATTTTATTTCATTTATAAATAATAATTATTATTTTTAAAAAACAAGCAAAAGGCGTCAGATGGTAAGCGTTAGTAGTTTTGTTTTTGGTTATACATTTAAAACCAAAAATGAAATGTTATGTGGTATGCTGTTTCAAGTTTGAAAAAAGAAACGGTAAAACACTTACAAAAGAATGAAGAGTGCATAATATATACATACTCTTGTTTTTGTACCTAAAATAAAAACAAAGAAGAGAAACTCGTTTTGTTCTATTCTTGAAGAAAGAGTTCTTCAAAATTTAACAATAGTCATATCAAGTGTTGAAACCGAGACGTATTTCTTGATGTGGAGTGTATAGAGACCGTATTTTCGAAGTTTATTACCGATTAATCCTAAAAATTCCAGGTACTTATTTTTGCATGTTCTTATTATTAGTATTCTTGTCAAATGCAATAGATGAATATAGGATTGTATTTTTATTTCCGCTGCGTATGTGATCCTTTATATATTCCTTAGTTAAAGAGTCATTTTGTCATGGTGACAGTTGATCATAGGGCATAAAGTGGAGGCTACTTCACTGACAACATGCCCCTTTTGTCTCTAAACTTAAATCAAGTTAATAGAGAAACATATATGGGTAATTTGTGATAGACATTCAATAGTTCGAAGATGTTTAAATTATGGATTAGATTTAAGTATAAGCATTCGAGGTAGTAGATAATCTCTGTCCAATTTGTACATGATTGATATGTAAGCCACATAAATTAGAGAATCATAAACATACATCTGCTGAAAACTTGTTCAAAAAATTCTACAAAAACTAACCAACAACTATAGTTGTGCTTAAGCTCTTACGAAACTGAATGAAATGAACTGTTAAATACAGTATTGTGTGAGTTTTATATGTGCTAATGTGTGAGTTCCCACTTTTTAATTATGGAAAGAGAGTGTTAGACTTAGTGCATTAAGCAACATATAGATTCTGCTACAGTATCAAAACTCACATGAACAAATGGTCACGAGCTAGTTGATGTTGAGCTTGGAGTATTTGTATATGAAGACAGGTTCAGTAGGAAAGATGCTTTATCTCTTTCTCCTATTGATCTCCCTTTGTTTAAATACATGTTAAATACATATATCATGAGATTGAAGTGGGGTTAAATGGTGGGGCTGTTGGTTTAACCATCATGTATATATTATGCCTTTACCAAAAATTACATTTTTATTTTTATGTTATAAAAACAAATTTACACCTTTATTTTTATTCTATTATTTCCATGTACTTATGCAGTTTAGCATTTAATATGTTGTCTCATGTTTATTCTGAACTATGTTTAGCACTTAATACTTAGTATATATTGTTATGATTTATGTCACTTATATGTGGTTACATTTAGTGATAGAAGGTTTGAATGATATGAACAATTTCAATGATTGTGTGGAAATAAATGAAAAAGATAGGGTATTGAATGATACCATAGAGATGTATTTAATCTCCTTAATGGTTGAAGAAGTGAAGAAGGAAAATCGAACAAGTACAACCATTTTCAAATCTGGTTAGAAGAATATTAAGGTAGGGCTTGAAACAAAATTCAATAAGGAGTATACTAATATTCAATTGAAGAATAAGTATAATAGATTAAAGGGTAGATTAAAGAATTTCAAGAACTTATCTAAAGAAATAAGAATCGACTACAACTCCTTTACTGATGAAGTTAATGCTACAAATGAATGTTGGGAAAATATATTTAAGGTAAAATATGTCTTTTTTATTAATATATCATATTATATAATATTTATTCTCATATTCCCTTTTCATCATTATTGGTACATAAATTGACTCACATATTTAAGAAAAAAAGGATGTAAGGAATTTTTACACTTGTGTCATATTTTTGGAGATACTATTGCAACTAGTGTGCATGCATATTCATGAACTAAATCTCCATCGAATAACACAGAAGAGGAATATGGAAATGATGTTGATAAATATTATTCATATAATGAAAAAGAAGATCAAGATATAAGTTCTCCATCTAAGAAGAAATCTCCAAAGAATAAGAAGGCAAAAAAGACACATTATAACATTGTAGAAGAGGTCTTGCTTATACTTGGTGAACAATAAAAAAGGAAGAATAATTTACTTAAGAAAAAACTAAGTGAAACATCATCCACTGCAGAGAATAGCTCTTAAGAGTCTAATATTATAATGAAATGTATGAATTCCTTAGATAAATTGGGTGTTGACGGTGTGTAATATGGAAAAGTTATAAAGGCTTTACATGATTCTCTACTTATAGAGATATTTTTATAAAGATGAAAGATACAAGGAAGTTGCATATCGCTTTAGTTATATTTTCAAGTTATTACATATTGAATTCTTATTAATTTGATCTTTATTGTAAATACTATTCCATAGTTTGAACATTCTAATTTTGTGCTTTTTATGACTTTAACTTAATGTTAAGTTTATATATTGTATGAATATTTTATCTACATTTGGTTAAACGTTTTGATTGAATGTTTTATTAATTATTTAATGTTGTCATTGTAGATATATGGATTTCTTATTAGATTATGATGATGAACGGAAGAAGGTAATCATTATTTCTCTAGCTAGGGGAGAGAACAAATAATTTTATTTACAAAGCAACCATGTAGAACCTCTGCTCTATTAGGTAATGATTGGAAATTAGAACTTTTGAACGAGAATCCTACAAAGATTTATGATAACTTAAGAATGAGAAAGATAATCTTCTTAAGTTTATGTGATGAGTTGAATAGTTTAGGAGGCTTAAAGGCAACAAATCATTGAATATGGAGGAACAAGTAACAATTTTCTTGATGACTATAAGCATAGTGAGACAACCAGAGTCAATGTAGAATGCTTTTAACATTTGACCTGGACAATTTCGAAGTTAATTGTCTTGCAAAAAGAGTCATTACTCTACCATCTTTTACTAATACATCTCAAAAGATTCAACATAATTCAAATTTTTTTCCATATTTTCAGGTACATTTATATATTTAATTACTATCTTAATTATGTCCTTATGAGTAATAATTATCTTAATATATATTTTAATTTTCAGGATTGTATAGAAGTAATAGATGGCACACATATTGATGTAGATGTTCTGACAAATGAACAAATATCATACAAAGGCAGAATAATTAATCCAACCCAAAATATTATGTGTTGTTGCTTATTTAACATATGTTTTACATATGTAATGACTGGATGAGAAGGTACTACGAATGACTCTCGAGTTCTTTTAGAAACAGTGACAAATCTAACGAATCAATTTCTTATGCTTCCACAAGTTATTATATTATTTTAAATAAAGAAAATAATTATGATTCATTTTAATAACTTTTTGTTAATATTATGTTCTTTATAAGTTAGGTAAGTACTATTTGGTTGATTCAAGTTACACTAATATGCCTGGATTTCTTCATCATACTGAGGTGACAATATCATTTGTGAGATTATAGAGGCAGAGGAAGACCTCAAGATCCACATGAATTTTTTAACTACAAACATTTTCATTAAGAAATGTTATTGAAAGATGTTTTGAAGTTCTAAAACAAGATTTCCCATGATATGAAGAAACAAAAATACATCGTTAATGATGATTATGTTATACACAATTATATTAGAATGCATGGACAAAGTAATAAATTACAGTTGTACTAAAAATGAACAAATTAGGGAAAGTGAAAATGAAGATGTAACTTCTCAAGTGGAGTATAATATCACTCAAGCACAACTTCGAGATATGTCTTAGAAGCGAGACGAAATTGTTAGACAAATATGGAGCGATTATATTATTTCTAATCGGTTTATGTTTCTTTTTGTAAATAATAGTACTATTATGTTTTCAAGAATTATAATATGATGGACATCTTTATTGATTAGAATGACTACAATTAATGTGTAATTTTTAATTTTATTTAATTTGCATATATTTTAATTTTATCTATAATGATAATTAATTAAATTAAAAATATAATGTATTATATTAAAATTATTAACATATGAGTATAATTACAAAAATAGAAACAGGATGATAAAACCAAACGGCCCCGTTTGGTTGGCAGGAAAGTAAAGTGAATTTGGAATATGATTCATCGGAAAATAAATCTATGGAAAGTAAAGATATTTATATGTTTGGATACTTATAAGAATTCTAATAGGAAAGGTAGGTGAATTCTTATTATAGTATTTGGTAAGCAACAATATTTCATGTAATGTAACTTAATTTTGACTTGTGTTTCCAGTTATATCCCTACAAATCGAATAAAAATTGAAATCGTTAAATAAGGAAAAATATAAACTTGAAGATTGTCGATTGAAACTTTTGAGCAAAAATATTCAAATCCCTTCTAACAGAAGAACAATAAGAATAGTTGAAGACAATATTATGAATACTGGTACATATCAGACCAAAATCGATACGAAATAAAAGGTGGGTCGTACAGGGTTTAAATATCGATCGGTATCGGCCTGTTTCAGATAGTGCCGACTGATACAGGGTTTAATTTTTATTTTATATATTTTTAATTATTAAATCAAAATTTATTTGAAATTTATATATTTTAAATTTAATTATATTTATTAAATTAAAAATTAAATTAAAATTATGTTTATTATTTATTATTATGATTTTTGGAGACATGGTTAAAAACATATAGTATAACTGTATAATATGACAATGAAGTAATTTGTAATTTTTAAAAAATTTAGGGATTATTTCATAAATTTAAAAAATTATCTCAAATAGTACTCGATATTAATTGGTATCGGTACAGTATCGTACTAGAATTCAATCCGATACTAAGTTTGATACAATATTTGTAATATTGGTTGAAGAGGAGGTAGGATTTTATAAAAGAGTTGTCGTAGAGTTGAGAGAGAAGAAATGGTTAAATTAACTAGCGTATTTTTTAGATTAAATTTATGAAGAAAGTAATCCAAATACCAAGGGGTGCTGAGATTTAGAATTCAAGTAAGAGTTACTATTTTTCCTAGATTGGGAAAGTTTTTACTTTCTTAACTACTAAAAAAAAATGAACCAAACGTGATAATATACATTTTAGGAGAAAAATTACTTTTCCAAGTAAGAATCTATGACAACCAAACAACGCCAACATGTTTTTGTGTTTTGTTTTTATTACAAATTTCAACTAAATAAGTTTTTTATTTCAATTTTTATATTTCAACTAAACAAGTTTTTGTTTTTTAAAACAAAGACATAAACCAAAACTAGAAAATAAAAACCAAAAACCACAATAAAAAGATAGGAGTGAACCAAATGGCCATATGTTTTATTCAGCATTTACTAACCAATGAGTTGATGCAACCTGAAATTATATATAATAAGCATTAATATTCTTTGTTGTTAACAGTTTTATTAAATTTATTTAAATGACTTAAATTCTTTCAAATACTTGAACTTCATCAGGGCATGCAATTATGTTCGTTTTCCAATTGTTTTATCGTACTTAGTACCAACAAGTTCAACATATCGTCGTGTGTAATTCGAGAGAGAGGGGAAAATGTACAAAGAATCCAACAATCTTAAAAGGTCATCTCTTTGGACTAAATGCCTGTTAGTGGTAGCACTTTTGAATCTCTCCCTTTGGGACTTTCAAAGGTGTAAGATTTCCAGAGAAAACAAAGCGACAGAGGGCGGTGAGAAAATCAGGCAAAACGCGACAAGTGACAGGTGGCAGTGGAGAGATAAACGTAATGAGCACTGAGCAAGCAGCTAAGGTACAGAACGAAGAGTTGGATAGAGGCGGGAGATTGTCTGAGAAAGAGTTGACGCAGAGTATGCTAGACGATCTGCTCTTGAGAGAGTAGTCACGGGGAGTAAGAATATGAGAAGATGGTAATGTATGAAATGACGTATTTTGTTATATGTGAAGTTCTTTTTTATTCATAATAAATGTATAAAATTGTTAAATACGTGGGTTCTAAACCGAATTAGAATAAATGTTACTTTTGCAATCCATGTTTTATTAACTAATAAAGTTACAGTGAAATTCGGCCAAGGTACATCATAGAGCATTCACCTATTCGGTGGTCGTTTTTTCTAACGTAACCCAATGTTAACATATAGAGACTCAGCTGGTTAGTAAGGTAGAAATATTTTGCATCTATAAGTCTTAATATGTTGGTTTTTGCCCTACAACCAATCACTTTTGTTATAATTTAGTGATAAATTATTTAAAAGACATGATTATCTTGTACATATTTAGATATATATTATAAAGTCGATAGAATAATTATACATTGCAAATGAGATTATAATTATGAGATTTATATTACATTTATGTAATATTCCTAAATGTTCCTAGTCATTGTTCTATTAAGATGAACATTAATAGATTGAAAAAAGACTACCACATGTTTTGTTTTTCTTTATAAAAGAAGTAGTCGATCTCATAGGTTAAAGTATAGAGATGCTTAAACAAACGTATGGGTACTTGCTAAAGAACAAATTCACTGAACAAATCCGATATGAAAAATCCATTTGAAGCATTATTTGTATGTCTATGTAATTCTCATTATGATGATTGTATAAGTGATCTTTTGTCTTGAAGTCATCAAAGTTATCTTCTACGAGGATTGCTATGTTTTGATATTACTCGTGACCTATTTTATCAAAGGTCATTTAAACGGTAGTCATTGAATGTAGCATGAACTATATAGGGATAGATGAATGATCAAGATATGATTCATCACCGGAAAGTAATTAGGGAGAATGTTCCGTTGTTCTCGATTAATATTGATTCAGGAAATCCTTGGCCAAGATGGAATGATATTTTGTAAATAGTTTACAAATATCATTAATTGAATCAATAGCTAATGACAGAGAACTAATATAATTGGACTCAAAATAGAGTAAACATTAATTTCATGCTTTATATTTAATTGAAACATTGGTTGATGAAAGGATTGAATTATAAGGAAAAATCATGCACAGAAATGTTAGTCAAAACTACTTTGAAATTCCTAAACATTTTGGTAGTCATGATGCGTTGTTATACGCCAATCTTTAAATTAAAAGGAGTTTTAATTTATCTAATTCTAATTATGAATTAGAATTAAAATTTATAATCATTGCCAATATATTTGGGAACCTACTGGATCTCACATATAGAATGAGTTGGAGAGAGCAAAGTTTATTTAATCAAGTTGGACTCAATCGTAAAAGTCTGAGAAACTTTATGATTAAATATGAGATATTTAATAAATAAGGATCAATATAAGATATTGAATCTTATATAGGCATAATTGGTATTTAATTAGAGTTATTTGTAATTCTAATTAAAGTTTAATTGAAATTAGTATTTAATTTCAATTAAATTACTAAAACGTCCAAAGCATATTATAAATAGGCTTGAGCTCTTTGGAGCTAACACTTTATACATAATCCTCTCTGTAAAAGTTACAGAGTTCTCTCAACCTGTTTTATGGTTACCGTTAGAGGCCAGATACTTGTACGGTTACGGTGGTTGAGACGGATCGATTTCGAAAACGATTCGAGGGATACAACAAGATAAAGATCAAGCTTCAGAATAAGGTACGAATTTAATTTTCCACTTTATTATGATTAGTGTTAATCATTTTATAGAATTAAATAGATCTTAATTTTCGAAAAATCAATATTTCGTTGCGGTCGGGATCAGATCCAACCTGATTTTCTAACAGTAGCATCAAAGCAAGATTTTATTTCTATAATTTGGTTAGAAGTATTTGATTGTTATCGATGTTATAATTTTGGAATTGAGTTAGAATATGAAAGGTTCATATTCTGAACCCATAATTGTTTTGGTTCTTATTACGAGTTTATAATCGCATCTTTTTTTCTTGCTTCCAGAAAAAGGTTTCTGAAAATTTTAATTGTGCATCCCTTAACATCAACTCTCTCTCTGCCGTCTCTTCTGCTTCCCAAATCCAAGACCACTAAGGAATCAAACACCGTAGACAAAAAGGGGTATATCAAAACCTAAAAACCCAAAAACAATTTTTGTTTGGTGTCATTGATGATTTTTCCGATTACTGAATATGCTCTTAGTTTTTGGGCATTTATACAAAACCCAGATCTGTGATTTATGTGTTGCTTGCGATTGTGATTTTGTTTTATGGAAAAATAAGAAGTCTGAATTTGAGATTAAACTCATCAGTGGCTTGAACGTCACTGGTGGAGTCTTCACCAATGACATTACGCCGCTGGTGTTGGTTGCTAAGTTGATGGGCGATTAACGCCCGTCAAGCACAATAGATAGCGTTGGAATTTCCAGAAAGAGGAAGCAGCTAGCAACCAAGATGGCGGCGTGGGACGTTGTTGGAGAAGGCTACGCCACTTTGGCCATGAGGGTGGGAAGCAATTAGTGAAATGGTAGATATGTGAAGAGTTTTAATCAACATTTGGAATACCGAACCGTTCGGAACAGTACCAGAAAGAATGTACTGTACTGGTTGAAAAACGGAACGATACAGGCAGCCATCGGTACCGGCCTAAAATATTGGTCAATATCGGTGGTTTTCGTTCGGTACAGGCTCGTATTGTAAACTTTCAAAACTTCCATTTGCAAATTTTTGAATTTTAACCCTAAAATCCTCAACCCCCCCGACTATTCTTCAATCTTCACTCTTCTCTCAGCTCTGTGCTGCCTCCTCTTCTATCTTCTCCGTGCATTGCCGCCCATCTCTTCCCTTCTCACTGTCGCCATCGAGTCTAACTGTCACTGCTGTCGCATCACCGTCTCTGCTCTGACCCTCACCTCCTTCACTCATCCTCCCTTGGCATCGATTGAAGAAGACGATTCCTCCATAGGGACCCGAAAATGCCACCTTCTCCCCTTGAAGCCACCGCACCGCAACACCACTACACCGCATCGAAGCCACCGGAGATGCGTTTGAAGCCACTAGAGACGCGTCTAGACTTTGACCCTTGACCCGCCGAAGACCCGAAGTTGGTTTTTTATTTTTTCTTATTTCGAAAATATCATACTTAATTAAATTTTTTGTTGTGTTGGATTGGATCATCATCATTGGACCGTTGGATCATTGTGATGGTTTTGGTCGGATAATGCACAGTGTTGGAGACTTGGAGTTGGTTAGAGTGTTGGACGGTGTTTTTTGTGATATTGCGTGATCTGGGAACTGGGATTCTAGAATCTGGATAGTGGATACGGATACTGAACTGATTGTGTCGGTTGTGTTTGTGTATGAAATTATTTGGATGGAGTTGGAATGTGATCTGAAATTCTGAATATTGAATTGAATTAGTTATATTTTGTGTATCTGAATTCTGAAAAAAATGTCATTTATGTTGGTTTGGTTCATGGTTGTTCAGTATGGTATTTGGTTTCATCAAGATGAAGTTGTAAATTATAAATTAAGGACATAAATTTATAACATAATGAAACATGTTTACCTTGAAAATTGACCAGAAAAAATTACAATTTAAGGTATAAAATTAGAATATAATGAAAACCCTTTTTAAATCAACAAATATAGAAATTCAACTTGCATTGGTTCGATACTTCGGCTGGCAATACAAAAGGGCTATTATTAAGAGTTAAGATCCTTGGAATCAAATTGAAAATTTTATGACTCTTAATTTGAAATTTATGATACCATAAAAAACATATATATAAATTTTGTATTCTCACATGAATTTTATCAAATTAAATATTGGTTTTATAATAAAATGAAACTGTTGATGATGTATGTTTTGTGAAAAATTGAAATTGTTAGAAATTGATCAAAATGGAACTTGTTGATGTATGTTTTGTGATTGTGGAAAATTGAAAATTGTTGGAAATTGATAAAAATGAAAATTGTTGATGTATGTTTTGTGATTGTTGGAAATTGGAACTTGTTGAAAATGGAATTTGTTGATGTATGTTTGTGATAGTTGTAATTGGAATTTGTTGGAAATTGATAAAAATGAAAATTGTTGATGTATGTTTTGTGATTGTTGTAATTGAGATTTGTTGGAAATGAAAATTGTTGATGTATGTTCTATGAATGTTGAGAATTGGAAATTGTTGGAAATTGATAAAAATAGAAATTGTTGATGTATGTTTTGTGATAGTTGTAATTAGAATTTGTTGGAAATTGATAAAATGGAAATTGTTGATGTATGTTTTGAGGTTGATGTATGTTTTGTGATTATTGTAGTTGGAATTTATTGGAAATAAAAATTGTTGATGTATGTTTTGTGAATGTTGGGAATTAGAAATTGTTGGAAATTGATAAAAATAGAAATTGTTAATGAATGTTTTGTAATTGTGGGAAATTAGAAATTGTTGGAAATTGATAAAAATGGAAAATGTTGATGTATGTTTTGTGATTATTGGAAATTGGAACTTGTTGGAAATGGAATTTGTTAATGTATGTTTTGTGATAGTTGTAATTGGAATTTGTTGGAAATTGATAAAAATGGAAATTGTTGATGTATGTTTTGAGGCTGATGTAAGTTTTGTGATTGTTATAATTGGAATTTGTTAGAAATAAAAATTATTGATGTATGTTTTGTGAATGTTGGAAATTAGAAATTGTTGGAAATTAATAAAAATAGACATTGTTGATGTATGTTTTGTGATTGTTGGGATTGGAAATTGTTGGTTATTATTGGAATGGAAATGAAATTATGAATGTTTTGTAATTGTTGGAAATTGTTAGGAATGGAAAAGCAGTAATGAATGTTTTGTGATTGTTAGAATTGAAAATTGTTGAAAATAGAAGGAAATTGTTGAAAATCGAAGGAAATGGAAATGACATTATAATTATTTTGTAATTATTGAAATTGCAAATTGTTGGAGTATGTTTTGTGTTACTTATTATAGAAGTTGAATGTTTTGAATTGTTAGCTTTTGACTTATATAGGATGAGTTATATTATATAAGATGGATATGCATATTGTCATTGTGTACTGAAATTATGTGTTATTTGTTTTTATGTACAGATAAATGGAAGGAAGTTCAAATACTCTTGATCAACCTACTTTAGGAAGATACAGCGATCCAGCTTGGACTCACGCTAGTATAGTTCCTAGTCAAAAGAATCATATCATTTACTTGTTTTGTAACAAGCATTTGAAAGGTGGAGGAATTACCCGATTAAAAAGGCATTTAGCTGGGGTTAAAGGAGATGTGGAAGCTTGTAAAAATTTAATTCATGATGTGAAGTGGCAGATGAAAAAATTGCTTAATGAACATCATTTTAAAAAATATATAAGGGAAAGATTGAATTTTGAAATTGGTAGTGGAAGTTCGTTTTCTAGTTTCCATGGTGATTATGAAAATGTTGAAGGTGGAAGTGGTAGTGATAGTGGTACTGGTAATGTTCCATCTTAGGATCATGAAGAATCTGATGTGAGGAAGAGAAGAAAGCAGGTGACTAGTTTCTTTGCACCACGAACAACTTCTGGAGCTCAACCTTCAATTTATAGTTCAATGCAATCAAGAGATCCAACTTATAATGTTAATGTGGCAGTAGCTAGATGGTGGTATGATACAGGTTCGTCATTCAATGCTTCTCAGTCTTATTATTATCAACCTATGATAGATGCAATAGCCTTTTATGGTCCAAGATACAAAGGGCCATCGATTGATGACTGAAGAGGTAAACTTTTGAGTTGTATTGTTTCTAAAATTAGAAATTATTTAGCTGAAAGAAGAGTGAGATGGGGTACTTATGGATGTTCAATTATGTGTGAAGGTTGGACAAGTAGGAGACAAGAGTCTATTATATTTTTTATAGTTTATTCTTCAAATGGCTCTATGTTTTTGAAATCTATTGATGCATCTGGCCTTATTAGAAATGCTGAGACTTTGTTTGGGATATTTGATGAAGTTGTGCATGAAGTAGGGCCGGATAACATTGTTCAATTTATTACTGACAATGATTCCGCTTAAAAAGCGGTAGGGAAAAGGTTGCAGAATACCTATAATTCATTTTTTAGACTCCTTGTGTTGTACATTGCATTGACTTAATGCTGGAGAATATAGGGGATCCTAGGTATTTTCCTATTATTGATGAGACTATTCAGAAGGCTAAAAAGGTGACAAATTTCATTTATAATCATGCATGGGTTTTGAATTTTATGAGAAGGGAATTTACCAATGGTAGGAATTTATGTTGCCCTACTGTGACAAGATTTGCAACAAATTTCTTATCACTTCAGTCTTTTGTTTCGATGAAGAAGGAGTTAAGGCAAATGTTTACAAGTAATAAGTATATTGCATCTCATTATGTTAGGTCTAATACTGGAGTGGAGATTTGTAGTATTAAACTGGAAGATAGAGAATTTTGATCACAATGTTAATTTTTTATTCGAGTTTGTTAACCTTTGGTGAGGGTGCTTCGGTTGGCTGATAGTAAAGAAAAGCCAATAATGGGTTATATTTTTTATGTTATGGAAAGAGCAACGAAAGCAATCAAGGCCAATATGAAAAATAAGCCTTCTTTATACACACCATATCTCTCAATCATTAATGAGAAAAGAGAAAGACAACTTTCGTCTCCATTGTTTGCAACTGGGGCATTTTTGAATCCTAGTATGTATTTTAGACTGGATCTTATAAAGCAAGCTGAAGATAATAGAGCATGCTTTTCACAATTACAACAATTGTTCCTCATGACGCGATGCAAGATCTTTTAAACTCACAATTGGAGCTTTACAAGTTGTCTTATAAGGATTTTGGAATGTCGATTATTATTCAACAAAGAGGAAAACTTTCTCTAGGTATTAGTTATTTTCTATTTCTTATTTATTGAAAATTGATTATCACTTTATTTTGTTTATAACACTACTTTTATTATCTTATAACTTACAGTTTCTTGGTAGGATCAATTCGGAAATAGTGTCCCAGGATTGAAAAGGTTTGCGATTCAAATTTTAAGTCAATGTGTCGGTGCAATTGGATGTGAATGAAACTAGAGCACATGTGAATTTATCCACTAAAAAAAGGAATAAATTAGAGCATAAGAGGTTGAATGACTTGGTTTTTGTTCGTTACAATTTAAAGCTTTAGGAAAGGTATGTTTTTTTTCATTATTATCATTATTAATTTCGATATAGTTTTCTAATAGTTATGTTTAATTGTTTACTAGGAATCTTAATAGCACAAGTAGTTTAAATGATCCAATTGCCATTGATAATATTGATGTTTTAGCAGATTGAGTTTCTGAAGAACCTAATTTGGTTTATGCGAATGATTTGGATTTCGAAGATAATCTTGGATGGGAAAGCTTTAACATGTCATTTGGTGCATTAAATTTGAATGATAATGATGATGAAGCTCTTCTCAATGATGAGGATTTTGTACCAAATGATCGCTGAGGTCAGTGCAGTTCTAGCGGGTATCCTCCTATTGACGATTGAATTCCAGGTTTTTATTTTTCCTTTTCTTTTAATTTTACTTGTATTTGATGTTTATGTTAAATTCTATATATGTAATGTAACTGTAATATTTT
>JANSVA010000009.1:25849422-25868925 GCA_025504915.1 Erythroxylum reticulatum | reverse complement strand
TTTCTAATAACAATAATAATAATAATAATAATAATAATAATAATAATAATAATAATAATAAGATAATAATAATAATAATAAGAAGAATAAGAACAACAACAACAACAACAACAACAACAACAATAATAATAATAATATCAACAACAAGAATAATGATGATGATGATGATATTTTAGTTTTTTTGTTAGTTATTTCTTTATTATTTCTAGTTTATATTTTCAAATTAAACATTGATATAGAAATTCTTTAACAATAAATCAAATAAAGTAATATTCATTTTATTATATTCCTCGTATTTTCTATTCCTAAGAATAATTATTTTATTCCTTATCTAGCCATTAAACCAATTATGTTATTAGTCCTTGATCCAAGTCTTGGATTCTCCTCTTACCTCTCTCTTACCGAACCCTATATTTTGTAAAGTCGGCAAGTTAAGTAATTAAAGCACAAAATCCACAAATCCAAAATTTAATGGATTGTTTGACTTCGCATATATCTTTTATATTTTATATTTATTTATTTAAAATTAGTAATTGAATTTTTTATTTTTGATTTCATTTAAAATTTTCTAAAATTTAGGTATTAAATAAAATATTTTACAATTAAGTATTTAAATTCAGATAATAGCATTGATATTATACTTAATTATTTGTTTATTAAAAATAAAAATTTAATCACATGGATGTTAATAAGTAAATTTTTTAAAGCAAAATGATACCGAAATTTAGAAAAATAGGTCGAAAAACTCAAGTTACTGAAATATTCCTTAAGAAAATGGTCGGAATAGAGGCTAAGGCACTGAAACATTCCTGCACAGGAGGTAGTGGACTTGCTGCTTAGTGCTTGCATCATTACATGGTCCCGATCAAAATTAAGTATTTTCTTGAGACCAATAGGCAACAGACACCAGGCAACCCGCTGTGGAACTGGAACCCCGACCTATAAATTTAGAATGGAGGAGGGCAAAAAATTGGAGGACAGCTAATGCACCAGTCCGGTATCTAAAAGATTGGATTGGATTGGATCCAGGTCTATACGCACCCTATGTTGCCTACCGGTACCAGTAGATGGAGACCCCATTCATCAATCCTTCCGGTATGTCTCAAATTTTATTCTGTAGGACCGATTCTTCCAAGTATAACTTGACTTGAGGAAAACTGGTGTAAATTTTTTCTAATCACCTTTCAAATTGTACTAATAGATGTCACAAGTTTGCATATATATTAAAAGATTACCAATCAAAAACTGCTGTTCTCAAAATTTAAAAATATGGCTTATGTTGGAGTTTTAAATGATTACAACAAATTGAGTTAATGGTTCAAGTCACATAATTACAATAAATTGCCATAAAAGGTTGGAATAGGTGTTTCCTGCTTCCTCCTGTGAATCTTGAAACGTGATCTGTTCCTAATGCAATCTATGAGCCTTAACAGCAACTGTCAAAAACATTCCAGGAACTAAGTTTACCATACTTGAACTGGACATCCCCGATAATCTTCTTCGTCATGTGTCTTTGTCACACGCAATAATCCCAATTGTTAAGCCAAATTGACTGACATGTCAATATCGTTAGCCTTCTTGCACGGTTGCACCCACTATCTTTTTATATTCCTTCATTAAGGGCATGCAAAGCTTAAGGCTCCAACTCCAACCATCTTCATGGCCTCAAGTTTCCATTTCCATTTCCATCTCCTACTCTTCTTTCTTTTACCATTTGGCAACGGATTGTCAGTGTCTTTTCCAAGTAGCGTAGACCGAGACCGAGAAGTTGATTTCGACACCTGGATCTCCTGGAACGTTGCTAATCACAGAAGGAGAGCCCTCTCGGAAACAAAATTGCTTAATATTGGTAAAGCTCCTGATGACAAGCAGAGGGAAGCTGAGCTGGATAATGTGACGATAAATGTTAGCCAAAATGGGACTGGCGAGTTCAAGACCATAAGCGAAGCTGTCAGTAGCATTTCTCCATACAACACCAGGAGAGTCGTAATAAATATCAAACCTGGTGTTTATAGGTATGCATGTTTCAAAAGATGTTATGATCCGTATTTGTTTACCAGGTTAATTTCCTGTACGGACCCTGAACATGCTCAGATGTTGATTTAAAGCTACATTGTTCATGTAAAACCTCAGTTTGAGAAAATAACTAGCAAGTATTTCAGGGAAAAGATTATAGTGCCAAGAACATTGCCCTTCATTACATTTTTCGGGGATCCAAGTAACCCGCCGACTATTACTGGAAATGACACTGCTTCAGTTTCTGGAAAGGATGGAAGGCCACTAAGAACATATCAGAGTGCAACTGTAGCTGTTGATGCGAGTTACTTTGCAGCTATCAATATTAAGTTTGAGGTATACAATTGGTAATATTCATCAAATGCTCCACTTTTTCGTCCTCTCTACTCTTGTGATTAAAGAGTAGTTAAAGCACTTATCTTTCTCCGAGTAACCTACATTCACATTCCAACGACCTTTCTTTTTCAGTTTTAATAAATGTTTTTCCTCTTATCTCTGTTGCTACATTCGTGTTTTATGGTGTGATTCACTTTAAAAGTTGATTAAAGAAATTTGTAATAAATGCAGAACACAGCTCCACATGTGATTGGAAACAGAGGAGATCAAGCAGTGGCCGTTCGAGTGTCGGGGACAAAGGTAGCATTTTACAACTGCAGTTTCTATGGGAGTCAAGACACACTCTATGATCATAAGGGGCTTCATTATTTCAATAATTGCTTCATACAAGGCTCTGTTGATTTCATTTTCGGCTCTGGCAAATCCCTTTACGAGGTAGGCTCTGTTGAGAATGTCCTTCCAACTTCTCTTCTACCATTACGTTACAACCTTGGACTGGAAATCAATCACTATCCTTGAAAGTTGGTCCGATCTTGGCTTTATCTTCAGTATAGACTTTAAATGTTTTGGTCCGGATTTGTTGACTAGATTAATGTTGTCCTTGCAGAATTGCCATCTGAATTCCATAGCCAAGAAGGTTGCCTCGGTCACTGCTCAAAAGAGGAGCACTTCGTCAATGGAAAGTGGGTTTTCTTTCAAGGATTGTGTGGTAACTGGAAGTGGATTGGTTTACCTTGGCAGAGCTTGGGGTGATTATTCCAGAGTAGTCTTCTCCTACACATTCATGGATAAGATCGTCCTGCCCCAAGGTTGGAATGACTGGGGTAGCCAAAAGCGACATAGGTAAGTTATAAGTTGCATTCAGAGCAAAATCAGACTTTTATTGCAGAGACAATGATTGATTTGAAAGATTCTTGTGAAAATTGTTATTGAAAGAGGAATTGTTCTGGGTTTCCTTGCAGTAGAGTGTTTTATGGAGAGTACAAGTGCAAGGGACCTGGAGCCAACTTCACGGGTAGAGTACCATGGGCTCGAATTCTAACAGATGAAGAAGCTCTGCCTTTTATAGGAACAAATTCTGTTGATGGAGATTCTTGGCTTATTAGCACTTGAGGAACAAAATATTGTTACTATTGTGTGCTAGTTTACCTGAAGAAGCTCCTGAACTAAGACAGTGGCTAATGGATAATTTATTGCCTTGTCTGAAGATGTGATGTACCACAAATAAGTTGCCTTGCAGTTTTATATGTTCTAATTAGAGCAAAGACAAGATGGTTAAACAGAAGCCGGTAACCATGTCTTGAAGAAGACCAACTTAATGATTCCAAGGCCACAAGTAAGAATAAGCAGATGTAAACTGGACACCCTCATCTTTGCTCATAAAACTAGAGACAACCTCTTTAATCCCGTGTTTTTTCATGCCATGGCTGGTCTTATAAGTGGACTAAAGATCCGTTTGTCGACCTCTAACTAATGCTTCCAGCACCAGTACTGACGATCTAAGGTCCACTTCGAACCTTGGGGGAAAAACACTAACTTAAGCTAGCAATAAAGCACTAGCTGTTTGACATACTTGCTATGAGAAATAATTGAAAAGCCTGAAAGTTTCTCCATGCAAGTCATGCTTTCCCCATCTGAAAAGACTAAAATCCTTACCGACACTTGTCCAAAATACTCCATAGTCTTGAATCTGCTGTATCAACTCAGTTACTTGGCTCCAGCAAACTTCGTAGGTAAAAATCAACACCCGAAATGATTCAGTCAACTTCCTCCGGACCTTTTAAAGAGGTTTCATCTTTTTTATTTTTATATATATGTGTGTGTATGTATATGGGTAATAAATTCTCAAAATTATAAATAACCTACAAAGGGCATATTCTAAATAAATTATTTAATAGGTAAACATACTCAGCTAAGAGGTAAATGGAAATCCCCCATCCAAGCGAGCCTAATTTGGGCATCACGAAGCTGTCATCCTGCTAACTATGTCGACCGGGCCAATGCATAAAATTTAGGGAAAACTCCCTAAAAAAGATATTTCTAGTCTGAAGTGGCCTATGAAAGCTGTCAAACCTAAGCTTGTCTTAAAGGTTAACTTTGATCTAATTGCTGTGATCTCCTTTGTCACAGTTGGTGAGTTTGAGAATTGTCATATCATAATCCTCGCTACAAGTAGAACTCATCTTCTAACTTCACATATATTCCTATTTGGTAACTGTATCGGTAAATTGGTGTAACACAGGAACTACATGTATATAATGGCCTAGCTCGCAATCGCAATGCACTTGTATAGCAGAATACTCGGGTGTTAGCATCAAATTGACAGAAAGTTTTGGAATGCAATCAAAAAATTGAATATGACCCAAAACAAAATTTATAAACTCCATGTACTAACTGTGACTTTGGTGTGATATTAATTTCTTTCCTGCACCTAACTAAACCAGATGAATTTGTTGTTGTTATCTATCTACCATACGAAACAAAAGATTAAGAAGCAGAAAATTTTGAGAGAGAAGGCTAGAGAGAGAAGATGGAGTGAAACAGGGGCTAATAGAAGATTTCAAGAACTCAGCCAAAACTGAGATTTCCTTTAGTGAATTGTATTATGTAACTTCAACAATTGCATGTACATTTATAGCAACTCAATCTTGCTAACTAACATCTAACTAACTGTAACTAACATTTCTTAGATTTCTTGAATTCTTGCTAACTGTATCTTTATCCTTTATCCTTTACATCGTTGCATGGCCATGTATAGACATTAGCTCTTGTCTGAAACTTTTGAGACACGCATCCTACACTTTCCTCCTTGGATCAAAAATTCAGCTTCTGAACTCCAACCATTTTCCTCAACTGTTCAAATCGCGACACATGAAATCCTTTAGTAAAAAGATCAGCAATTTGATTTTCCGTAGTAACATATTCGAGTTTCAACTCTCCTTCTTGTTGTACATCTCTCAGATAATAATATCTGAGTTTGAAATGCTTCGTCTTCCCATGGAATACCGAATTCATAGAGATAGAAATTGCAGCCTGATTATCCACATATATCACAGTAGCAGATGATAAGTGAACTTGCAAATCTTCAAGCAATTTCCTAACCCATACAACTTGCTTTGCTGCTGCGGTAGCTGCCACCAATTCAACTTCAGCAGTTGAAAGAGCCACCAACTCTTGTTTCTTCGAACTCCAGGAAAAACAAGCCGACCCTAATGTTAGACAATATCCGGACGTACTCTTCATATCTTTTGTTGCTCCACCCCAGTCACTGTCCGCATAACAACTAAACTCACACATACCTATTCTCTCATATAAGAGACCATATTCGATCGTCCCTTTGAGATATCTCAACACCCTCTTAACTGATACTAAGTGTTGTCTTCCAGGATTGCTTAAGTACTTGGAGAGTAGGCTTACCGAATATATTATATCAGGTCTAGTGGTTGATATAAACATTAAGCAGCCTACCATACTTTTGTAACTTCTACAGTCTACTTCATCTCCATCTTCCTTTTTTATAAACTTCTCTTTCGGACATACTAGAGTCGAGACAGGCTTACACTGGTCTAGATTGAATATCTTCAGCACATCACGAATATACTTCTTCTGAATTACTTTAATCCTTCCTTCACACTGATCAATCTCCATCCCCAAAAAATACTTCATCAACCCTAAATCCGTCATTTCAAAAGTTTTGCCGAATTGTTGCTTCAAAGATTCAATCTGCTTTTCAAAACTTCCAGTAATTAACAAGTCATCCATATAAATTGAAACCACAGCTACATCACCTTCTTGCATGCGCACGTAAAGGGTTGGTTCACTGCAGCTCCTTCTGAATTTAATTTCTAAGAGGAGCGCATCTATTCTCGCATACCAGCACTTAGGGGCTTGCTTCAGTCCTTAAAGAGCTTTTTTGAGTTTATACACACACTCCTCCTTTCCCTTTATCATGAAGCCTTCCAGTTGCTGGACGTAGATCTCCTCCTGTAAAATGCCATTGGGGAAGGCGGACTTAACGTCCATTTGATGTACCTTTCATCCCTTTTCGGCTGCAAGTGCTAATCACAACCTAATTGTCTCTATTCTTGCTACTGGCGCGAATGTTTCCCCGAAGTCCACAGCTTCGACTTGCGTATACCCCTTCACGACTAACCTCGCTTTGAGCTTATTAACTGACCCATCAGGGTTCAATTTGGTCTTGAAAACCCACTTTAGTCTAATGGATCTTTTGTCAGGAGGTTTATCCGTCAAAGTCCATGTCTTATTTTTTTTTATCATGGTTATTTCTTCTTTCATGGCTTCAAACCACTTCGGATTTTGTAAAGCCTCCTGAATCCTCGAAGGCTCTAGAATCGCTTCGTTACTCCTTTCGTAGATTTCAGCCAGACTTCTGGTTCCTCTTACCGGCATATGGTCAAAGTATTCGTTGGACTCGTCTGGAAGCTTTTCATCAGAATTTCCTTCATGCTGCTCATATTGGGCCGCTGGATCTTCTTCCTCCGCAAATTCTGGCAGATCCTGTTCATCTCAATTTTCTGGATCATCAGTTGTTAATTGAATATCCGAGGGTTGAGTGGCTGTCTCCCTCGCTTCCCCATTTTTCTTCTTCTTTTCAGACCAGCTCCAATGCTCATCCTCAAAGAAATTCACGTCTTTGCTCACCTTCACTTTCTTTTGATCTGGATAATACACTCTGTAGCCTTTACATACCTTTGAATATCCCACAAAGATTGTAGTTTCTGTTTTGCTATCAAGCTTGCTCCTTCAGACTTGAGGCACAAGGACGCTACAAGGAGATCCGAATACCTTCAAGTTCTTCAACTTGGGCTTGACTCCATGCCACATCTCATGTGGCGTTTTGTCATCGAGAGCTCGAGTATGTAGTCGGTTTAGTAGGAAGCAAGAGGTGGTTACTGCTTCAGCCCAAAAATCTTTCGGAAGCTTCTTCTCCTCTAACATACATCTAGCCATTTCCACCACTATCCTATTTCTCCTCTCCACAACTCCATTTTGCTGTGGAGTGTAAGGGGTGGTGAGTTGGTGCTTGATTCTTGCATACTTACAAATTAATTCAAATTCATTAGAAGTGAATTATGAGCCATTGTCTGTTCTCACAGACTTAATGCTCAGCCCAGATTGGTTTTCTATGAACACCTTAAACTCCCGAAACACTTTGGCAACTTCTCCTTTGTTTTTAAGATAGAAGATTCACGAGAACCTCGAGTAATTGTCTATGATTAACAAGAAGTATTTACTACCATTCAGAGAGGCAATTGGCATAGGTCCGCACATGTCCATGTGCAATAGCTGAAGTTTCTCTTTAGCTCTCCACCTTGATCTCAGGAAGGACTTACATGTTTGTTTACCCTTCATGCAAATCTTGCATGCAACGTGATCATATTGGATTGATGGCAAATCCTCAACCATGTGTTTCTTCTGCATTGCCTCCAACCCCTTTATATGATAGTGACCAAGCCTTCTGTGCCAAAGATCAATTTCACCTGTGCTGCTTACCAAGGCCTCTTGTTGCATCTCCTCTAGTCTCATTACAAAGCTTTTGTTCTTCAACATTGTGGTAAACATCTCCTGCCCGAACTTGTCAAGTACCCTACACACATCAGATTCAAAATAAATTGACATACCTTTCTCAATCAGTTGAGCCACGCTCAATAGATTATGCTGAATTTTGGGCACTAATAACACATCAGGAATGGTCTTGATGCCAATCTTGGTCGGTATTTCAACTACTCCTTTTTCTTCAGCGCGAATGCACACACCATTTCCTAGCTTCACATTAGCTTTTATATTTTGATCTAGAATCTTGAATAGTGTTGCATCTGGGGTCATATGGCTTGTACATCCACTGTCTATTAGCCATTCGGTTGGATGTGCTTTATCCAGATCACATGTGATCACGAAGAGTTCTTCTTCTTCTTCAGCAATCTGTGCATTTACTTCTGTTTGTCTAGCTTGCTTCTTGCATATTGCCTCCATATGTCCCTTCTAGTGGCATCTTCTGCATTCCACGTCCGGTCTCTTCCAACACCTAAAAGCAAGATGGTTCGACTTACCATAGTGAGGATAGGGATTGTATTTATTTGTCTTGTCTCCTGTGTTTTTGGCTGAAGGTTTTTGATGCGATTGTGTGTTCTGTGAGCTTGATCCTCCTTTGTTTCTTTTCTTCTTCTTGGATTTTTCTTGGCTTTCAGTCTTGGCAAAGGCTCTGTATGCTCCTTCAGCAACTTCGGACTTTCTCATCAGATGCCTTTGCTCTTGAGCCTGAAGCGTGCTTATCACTTTAGCAAGCTTGATCTGGCCAATGTCCTTAGAATTTTCCAGAGAGACAATGGTGGCCTCGAATTTTTCGAGTACTGAAACCAACAGCTTCTGGACCAGCCTTTGATCCTTGAAGTCGGCTCCTAAGAGCCTGAATTGATCTGAAAGTTGTATTAATCTTTAAGTGTAGTTCTTCACTGATTCATCATCCTTCATTTGGATTCTTTCAAATTCTCGCAAAAGATTTAATACTTTCATGTTCTTCACTTTTTCGTCACTTGCATATTCATTCTTCAGAAACTCCCAGATCTCCTTTGCCGATCCAAGAGACATTATTCGAGTGAATATGGAAGGCGCAATTGCTTGGTATAAGTAAGATTTAACTCGAGCCTTTTTTGCTATCCTTTTCCTCAACCATCGTAGCTGGGCAATTGGGACATCTTCAGCTGGAACTTCGACTTCATAATCTTCATCAATAGGTTTTTAAAGATCCTAACCTTGCAGGTATGCTTCCATCTTTATTGCCCAAATCTGATACCCTTCTCCATTGAAGACTGCTGGTTGCAAACTTGGAGTTGAACTCTCAGCCATCTCTGAGTATATTCACCTTGTAGTCACAACTTACCCTGGAAAGAATACTTTTGCTCAAGCTGAGAATACTTGCTTATACCCTCACAGATCCCTTAAGAAACTAACTCTGATATCACTTTGTTGTTGTTATCTACCTACCATATGAAAACAAAGATTAAGAAGCAGAAAACTTTGAGAGAGAAAGCTAGAGAGAGAAGATGGGGTGAAACAGGGGCTAACAGAGGATTTCAAGAACTCAGCGAAAACTAAGATTTCCTTCGGTGAATTGTGTTATACAACTTCAGTAATTGAATGTACATTTATAGCAACTCAATCTTGCTAACTAACATCTAACTAATTGTAACTAACATTTCTTAGATTTCTTGAATTCTTGCTGTATCTTTATCCTTTATCCTTTACGTCGTTGCATGACCATGTATAGACGTTAGCTCTTGTCTGAAACTTTTGAGACACGCATCCTACAAAATTGCCAACTGTCATATAATAAGAGCGGCACTTTCTTGACCATCATATCTGAAGCTCACCAGACATGCACTGTATTTATATGTGGCAGATGGTCTTGGTCATTGTATTATTACTACTAGTTTCAAGCATGCAATGTGCAAACCGAACTAAACTTGGTCTATCTGTTATCTGCAACTGTTTCTGTAATACTAAACTGATGATGAGACAAAGACACGTAACAAGGTTAGCAACTGCAAGAATTTGGTTGTCTGCAACTTTTGTCTGGTAAGAAATCAAAGCCATTCCCAATTCAATTGGTACAATTCGGTCTCAAGGTTTTCTGGATCTGGTCAAAGCTGAGTTTATTCATAACTAGCTTTTAAGTTGTTCAGTAGCCTAATCAAAATATAAACATTAGTATGATGATGGATCACCTCCACAACCGCAAAATATGGTCCAAGTTAATCCACATGGAACCCTTTTTGTTGTTTTTGCCCTTTCCAACTTCCTTATGTAAACCTATTTTACCATCAAGAGTAATCTTACGAAGTACGTTGCTCTTATGAACAAAAAGGATATCGCAGAATAATTATAAAAAGGCACCTGCCCTTCCCGTTTATCAAGTGACATGACACTTTTTTCCCTTTCCAAACTAAGAGAATACAGGAAAATCTACTGCTATAAATATATCACTCTATATCATATACAACACCCACTAGTAACATAAACACTAGGCAAAGAACAATCAGGGAAATTTCTCTTTGGACATAGAGATATTTGTAGTAACCTTGATCTGCTTCCTTCAGAGATGACCAGCCTATATACAGTTTCGTTCTTAATGTTTTAGCAATCTCTTCTCACTAACTTCTCTCTGTTGATCTACAAGAAACAGAAGAAAGTATGTGTGGAGTCAGATCACTTGTAATGCTAGTTCCTGAAGAGGTCAAGACGCGTATCTCCCAACCGAAGTGAGTAAGCTGCTTTCTTAAACTCACTCCAAGTGAAAGCATTATATAGACTTGGATTCTGTGGTGTCACTAATTCAGGTAGAGGAGAGATCCATGTGTTGAGTTTTGGTGCTCCAAAGTACATCATTGACATTCTTGCCTTGTGTGAGCTTGCTAATACCCTGTGCCTCACGCTCGTAAACCTCCCATTTGTCAATACCTGAAAATTTCAAACCTGTGTTAATTAATAACCAATAAATATAGATTAAGGTTTTTAGGGAAAAAAATAAATAATAGAAGAGAACTATGATAAAAATATAAATAATCATTATATATAATAACTAATTGGATAATAATATCTATTAAAATAATTTGGTTATATTTCATATGTTTGTAATTACTACCAACCTGTAAGGCGTCACCAACAATCACGTAAAATCCAGTGGGGTCAGGAGGGACTGGAACCCACAAAGCATTCTGCAAACGGATTTGGAGTCCCGCGACGTCGTTTGATCGGAGTATAGTCAGGATTTGAGGATCGGAGTGCTCACCGAATCCAATCGCTTTGGGGGAGGGATCCCATTCTCTGATCTCTTTGACTGCGGGGTAGTGATTAATTCTCAGAAGTGAATCGCTATGGACGTCCCTAATTAACCTACTGAACGCATGCTTGTCTTGGACCCACAAACCCTCAGCCATTAGATCAAGGATTTCACAAGTTAATTCTCTCATCCATTTCACGTAATCATTCGCTGCACGACTGCAACCATTGTGATTTGTGAAGCTAAATCTCAGCGATCAGTGAGTTCGACACAATATCAGTACATAAGTGTAGTGAGATTAGAGACAAGGACATGCAGTCTTTTCTGCATATAGACAAAACCATAATCTTAAATTATGTTCCTCCATTGGGTTTTGTCCGATTAAGATGGCGATAAGTGCAAGATAGAATTAAACATAATCTTTCTCTGAAAGCAGCTAGCTACTAGGACACTATAGTTTTCAACAAAGTGGACATGTATATACGCTTATAGCTTGTAACTTCTGAGACAAAACATTGTCAAACATTTAGAAAGTAATGTTAGGTTATGCTGACTGTTCGCAGCTTATTTTCTGATATTGTTTCCCTAAAGTAGGGTCCTGTAGGCCTCCTCGGGTATAAACAAACATGCCTTTGTTTGCATATAATCCCACGAAGGAGATGCAAAAGGTACCTGAAATCTATAGGGTCACTGGAGGTAGTTTCCGATCTCTCCGATATGTGCAAAGGATTGGCCTGAAGGAGAAGGTATTCAAGCTCACCCGTATCGCCATTTGGGCCGATGTTTTTGCAGTCATAACCAAAAGGGTTAGCAGGTCCAGCGCGCTGCTTCTCGTTGGTTGGTTTGGCGAAGAATTCAGCGGCCTCACCTTCTAATCTCGCAGCAACCTCCTTATTGATCCCATGATTTGTGACCTTGAAAAAGCCGTACTCTTCGCAAGCTTTGACGATTAATTCTATAACAAGTGACCTATTCAGAGAAAGATCAACTGTAGGGATTCCTACTGCCTTTGTTTTCCTAGTTCTAACTGGAGCTGGAGAAGGCATTACCATTACCCTTCACTATCAGATAAGAAAAGGGAAGAAGCCTTGATATTGAAGCAATTCAGCTTAAAACTTGAGCTCTGGAGGACGTGAGATCTCTATCAATATTTAGGGTGGTACACCTCTTTATATACTAGCATAAGGAGGGTAGACGCATATATATTAACTAAAAATATCATTTCATATATTAAATATAATTTGTAATTTGGTGGAAATAGAAAGGCCTTGAAATTAACCATAATCCCTGCACCCCCAAGTACTTTTTTTCCCCCTTTCATTCAATCCAAGGATAAATTAGTATTAGGAGGACGAACCAATGAAGGTTTTAACTTTATTGTAAGTTCCTATAGGTGTAAGTATGGTCAGAAGTGTTGAACTTAACTTTGTAATGTTACTCATGTATGACGGTCAACAGGAGAATATCTATAGATCGTTTACTTGAAAAAGTGAAAACAAGGGAAGATAAAAATATTGGATAGCGTGGGAGAAACTAACACGCGCCCAAATAATGCTTGTGGGGAGGAATAGTTCGTGGGATTGGGGGCTCTCATAAGGTGAGAAGTGGCTTAAGTTAGGTAGAGAAGAGGTTGGCTCCAACCTGGTAGTGGCTGTTCCTGTTTCTGTCCTCTAATTGCCAATTTGTGGCCCCAAACGGTTAAACCTCCTCATTGGCCGTCTTCGACTAAGGAATCACGTGTACACATTTGGACCTTTTTCATATTTGTACTACTCGCCGTTCATTTTCACGTTTCCATTATTTTTTATTAAGTAAAATTTTAAATTATTAAATATATAAACTTACTAATTTATCGCTTGTGTGATAAAACTACTTTTATCACACAATCGATAAAAAGTAGTTTTGAACTTCTTTAGTGAAAATAAATGGGATTCGATAACACTTTTTGCCCCTAGAGGGATGCCAACCTCATATTCCGCTTTGTGCATATTAACATAATATTAGCCTAAATTATAATGATATGATTTGATTGTAATTAGCTTAGATTTAGCCTAATTTGTTGCTAGGTTTCCCTATTAGTACCTATAACTCATGTATAAATACCCCACTTATGTACATTTTACAAACATACCTTAATACACAATATACAATACACTTCTCTCTCCCTCTTGTTTACATTCTCAATTCTGCTCCTAGCTTTTGTAACATAGTATTAGAGCTTATGTTTAATTCTTTTCTGTCAATAGTTGATTTTTGGGTTCCACTGCATCTACCACGTCAGCATTTGCCACGTCACCTTTGACTACCACATCAACAATCAACTTCCACATTAGAATTGCACTTGCCCTGGCATCGCTAACCTTTAACTTTGATCGTTGACTTCCACGTCATCTTTGATCGTTGACTTATTCTGCCACATGTCTTGCCACATCAACACTGCATCTGTTAACCGTTGACTATTGACTGTCGATTTTTTTGTAAGCACCTCTCTTGCCTAATTTTGACCTCCTAAATATGATTTTGCTCTCTGCTTAGCCTAGTTTTGCCTTCCAAATGGAGAAATTGGATATTTCCTAGCCAATCTCAATAATTTTGGATGGTAGCAACTATAATTGGTGGGTCTAAGGTATGAAACACTTCCTAGCTACATATAAATTCTAGTGTATTGTTAATGGCGACATTATTCAACCTAAACAGAGTCTAGAAGAAAGTGATGTCAAATTTGTTAAACGTCTTGAAAAATGGGATGTCAAAAACCATCAGATTATCTACAACACCTCTAACCCTGACATCTATGTCCAGTTTGAAACTCATGATACAACAAAAAAGGTTTGGGATTTCTTAGCAACTCATTTTGCAACTTCTAGTCTTACTCATTATTATCAACTGTGGAATACTCTTCATTCCTTGAAGCAAGCTCCTGGCCAGTTAGTTAATGCCTTCCTAGGACAAATTTAACCCATTTGGAATCAGATCACTCAAGCTAAGATTAGTGTAGAATATCTTTTGTTGATCCAGGTTCTTACGGCTCTTAATCCTGCATACGAGTCTGTTTTTTCCTCCTTATTGCATTGCACTCCATTGCCTACTCTAAATGAAGCAATCAAAGAAATTATCTTTGAGGAAACTCATCTTGGCCTAGAACATCCTCCCAATCTGATGTTGCTCTTGTTTTTGCTTACCCTTCATCCCAAAAGTCAGGTGATCCTTTATGCAAAAATTGTCGACAGTTCAAACATCAATTTTCTACTTGTCTTAAGATTGAATGTCATTATTGTCATAAGACTAGACACATTCTTAGCAACTGTTTTGTGCGACCACCAAAACCTAAGGAAGGTTCTTCTAATACCAAAGGAGTTGTCTCTCAGCCTAGTTCTCATTTGTAGCTGTTGTTGTTTCTGAGGGTCTTGCCAGTTTTACATTGAGTGATCTTAAGTCCTTACTTAAACAAATTATCTCTACCAATTCTTCACCCACCGCACTCTCTGTCACTCCAGGTACTTCTTCTTATTTTTTCTTTTGCTTGTCATAACCATATGTACTTTGATTTTTTTATTTTTTCTTCTAAAACATCTGTTTGGTCTCTTCCTTCTATTCATACTGTCGATGATCCTATAATGCATATTTTCCCTATTGATCATGCATCTAGTTCTAATCTTGTTCTCCTTGACATCAAATGTGTACCTACCTTGACCTTCAATCTTATATTCTATTGGACAATTATGTGACCTTAGGTTTCATGTTATTTTTTCTTCTTCTGGTTAGCAAGTACAAGATCCGTAGACGGGGCAGACTTTTAGGATAGGGAAGAAGGTTGGAAGATTGTTTGAACTCTCCTCTCTTCAGCTTCCTAAACCAATATTAGCTGTAACCATCTCCAACTCCTCTCTTTATCAGTGGCATCTTCGTTTAGGCCATGTTGTTGCTAGCAAACTTCGTCCTTTAGTTTCTCATGGATTGTTAGGTTCAACTAAAAATGAGTCTTTTAAATGTTTTTAGTGTCAACTAGCTAAACAACCTACTCTTTCCTTTAATAATAGTACATCTGTATATATTCTCCTTTTGATTTTATTCATAATGATATTTAGGGACCTTTACCTGTTTTATCTATGAGTGTTTATCAATACTATGTGATCTTTATTAATGATTTTTCTCGATACACCTGGATTTATTTTCTAAAACACATATCTGAACTACCACAAAACTACCACAGATATACATCAAGTTTGCCACCATGGTCAAAACCTTTAGAACAAATAATGAAATGGAATATAAACAATCTTTTGTACTCCTTACTTTCTTGTACCAACAAGGTACCATGGTTGAACATTCTTCTCCCAGTACATCTCAACAAAATGGTAAAGCTGAACGAAAAACACCACTACATCCTTGATTCTGTTTGTGCCCTTCTTTTATCTTCCTCCTGCCTGGAAAACTTTAGGGAGAATCTACTTTAACTATTGTTTATACTATCAATCACACTCCCACCTCCATCTTTGATAATCTTTCCCCTTATGAACAACTCTTTTGTAAGCCTCCTACCATCTTTTTAAACGTTTTGGATGTGTTAGTTTTGTTCTTCTACAACTTCATGAGCATAATAAACTAGAACCTTGTGCTCGTCTCTGTTGCTTTCTTGGGTATGGGATAGAACATAAAGGTTATCGTTCTTGGGATCCAATCTCTAATAGAATTTGTATTTCATGACATGTCACCTTTTGGGAAGACACCCCATTGTCGTCCTTGGCCAAATTTCATTCATCTCATATTAGTCATTTTAAATTCTTTACTGACAGCTCTGTAGCACTATTTCCAAGCGTTGAAACAGATTTGTCTCCTGCGTCTAACCATTTTCTGTCTTCTGATCTTGCACATGTGGAGTCCGCTTCTCCTGTTGAACCTCTACCAACTTCCACTATTATGCTTCGACAATCTTCCCGGGTAAGAAAGACCCCTTCTTATCTACAAGATCATCATTGTTTTTCTTCTATTATCAATTTGCATGAACCTCACTCTTATCAAGAAGCTAACTATAACTCTCATTGGCAACAAACTATGAATGAACAACTTCAGGCTTTTAAGAAAACTCATACTTAGGACTTAGTTGATCTTCCTTCAAGCAAACCTACAATTGGATGTAAATGAGTTTATAAAATCAAAACCCGTTTAGATGGTTCTATTGAGCAGTATAAGGCCCGTCTAATGGCTAAGGGCTACACTCAAAAGTATGGGATAGATTATGAAGAAACTTTTGACTCAATTACTCGTATCACTTCTGTACGCAATCTTTTAGCTATTGTCGCTGTCAAAGGATGGCAACTTCTTCAAATGAATGTGAAAAATGCCTTTCTTAATGGGACTTGTAAGAGGAAGTTTATATGATGCCTCCACCTCGTTACTCTTTTCTTGCACATAAGGTCTGTAAGCTACAGAAAGCCTTGTATGTGCTAAAACAAGCACCACGGACTTGGTTTGCAAAGTTTTGTTCCACCATTATCCAATTTGACTTTCATTCTAGTCCTCACGACTCTGCTACATTCATTCGTCATATTGACCAAGGGATTGTTATTCTTCTTCTTTAAGTGGACAATATGGTCATTATTAGGAATGATACTACTTGTATTACAGAGTTATAGGGATACCTTAGCCACCACATGGAGATAAAGGACCTTGGTCCTCTTAGCTATTTTTTGGGCTTTGAAGTTTCATCTACATTTGATGGTTATTATCTCTCGCAAGAAAAATATGCATAGATCTCATATCTCGAGCTGGCATCACCGACAGTAAAATTGTCTCCACTCATTTGGAGCATAATGTCAAATTGACACCATTTGAAGGTATCTCATTTGATGATCTCACTTTGTATCAACAACTTGTCAGTTGCTTGGTTTATCTCACTTTTACCAGACCTGATCTTGCATATGTTGTGCATGGTTAGTCAATTCATGGTTGCCCCTCGATTCTCTCATTTCTGTCTTTCGGATTCTTCGATATGTCAAAGCCACACTATTTCATGGTCTTCATTTCTTTGCACATTCTTCTCTTATTTTGTCTGGCTACTCTGATGTTGATTGGGTTGGCTATCCCACTAATCGACACTCCACCATTGGATATTGTTTTTTTTTTAGATTCTCTAATTTCATAGTGAAGTAAGAAATAGACAATTATTGCTTGTTCTAGCATTGAGTTCGAATATCATGCTCTTGCTGATGCCACTGCAGAACTATTGTGGCTTTATCGATTATTAGAAGACATAAGTGTCACTTTATCTTCTGCCACTATTCTTCATTGTGATAATCGCAGTGCAATTCAAATTGCATATAATGATATTTTCCATGAGCGTACCAAATATATTGAAATTGATTGTCATTTCGTACGCCATCATGTTGCATAAGGCACTATTCATCTTACATCTGTATCCTCTTCTCATCAAACAGATGATATCTTTACTAAGACGCACTTACTTGGCAGACTGCAGGATTTTGTTTCCAAAATCAAGATGGCCTCTAATGTACCACCTTGAGTTTGAGGGAGAGCGGGTGTTAACGTAATATTAGCCTAAATTATAATGATATCATTTGATTGTAATTAGATTAGATTTAGTGATATGATTTGATTATAATCAGCTTAGATTTAACCTATTTTGTTGCTAGATTTTCTTGTTAATACCTATGACTCACGTATAAATACCCCACTCATGTACACTTTACAAACATACCTCAATATACAATATACAATACACTTCTCTCTCCCTCTTGTCTACATTCTAAATTCTTCTCCTAGCTATTGTAACAGTTCACAACTTTGACAATGTTAGTTGTTTTTGTCATGGAAAGGCAAACTCCTTATTTTTGATTTGTTTGGGTTTAGTCTTATAGTTATGTACAATGTAATCAGTGTCAGACAACACGCAAGTATGCAAACTGAGGTGAGACCTTAAATTTTGTTTTCCTTGCAGGTTGTCTATGTTTGGTTTTAATAGGTAATGTCTTGTTGTACTACTATTTGTCATCTTAGTGTATTTATTATTATTGTTCTGTCACTGGATGACTTAGTTATGCTTCTATAAGTGCACAAATTATTAACTTCTTTCTCATTGCTATTCCTCGTCTGTGCTTCCCAACTTTTTGCGTGGAAGAAGTTATATTTATTGACAATTGATATATCTTAGAAAGGAGTAATGACATAAAAACATGCAAGAAGCTAACATTTATACTTATGTTCTCCAATAATTTGGTTAAGGTTGATGTTTTGTTAGTCAAGTATAGTTCTTCTTCCATAAAGCTCATCCGATTTCCCATAGTAGTTGATTATGATTCATGAAGTACAACAGTATATAAACGTGGACAACAATGCAATCTTTACTTGGTTTACAAGTATAACTGGAGTTAAATTTTTAAACAACATTTACGATTGTCCTGCCTTTTCACCCTTAGAATATTGAGCCTAAGAGAAGTAGAAGATAGAAATGAGAGAAGATGGAGATAAGCATTAGGCTTTTAGTACTAGCCTGGGAAAATTAATAACATAGGGAGGAATTTTGTTATGTTCTCACTTTTCAGTTTTTATATAATAACAAAGATTATACTTGAAATAAATAGTAAAATTCTAAAATAATAGAAGAAAATATAAAATTTTAATTTTTATGATATTAAAAATATTAGTATTTTTTGATCAAATTTCAAAACAAAATATTTTATTTTTTACTTATTTTTATAATTTTTACTTTTTATTTATTATAAGATATAACTGTTTAATACCGATTGAACCTTTAAACCTTAAACATTTTCTGTGGCTAGTTTGATATTTGATCTAGATTTTACAATATTGATAAATCTTGTTCAGGAAAAGATGGTGAAGTGTATATAATCTACTTTTTGTTGAATAAGATTGAAAGTACTTACCACTAACTACTGCTATAATACTACGATGTAACGACGACTTCTTCTAGGTTAAATAACTTGAATGTAATTACAAGGCGTTAACCTTGATGGCATGCATTCTCTTGTCTTCGTTTATAAGTTTGTGTTCAAATTAGCTTTGATCGCATAACAATACGGGAATAACTATGGAGTCGGATTGGATAGGGATAATCGATCGATATCATAAGATTGTACATGACAAAGAATACACGAAGATGTAACTGTTAGGTAAGGGACTTTTGTCTCATATTGGATGGAAGTGAGGGAGGGGGGGAGACTTAACTATTATAAAAAAACCCCTCCTCCTTCCATTCAAATTATCCAAAATTAGAAAACAAAATATTATTTTTAGTTTTTTTTTATCTCCTTTGGTGAGTAAGAGAAAAACTAAGAGTAGAAAGTTTTGTGAGTAATTTTGGGGTGTATTGG
>JANSVA010000009.1:25819278-25848635 GCA_025504915.1 Erythroxylum reticulatum | reverse complement strand
CGGAGGGAAGTTAAGAAACAAAGAGAAATATTTTGTTGCTTTTTTAGAAATAAATAATCACAATACATTCACGAATTAAGACTACAACATTAATATGGTAATTAAGCATCTAAGAGCATATCATCTTCAAAACAGTTTGTTTGCTCAATTCTTTAATATGGACTTGTTTGAACCAATGTAATTATTAATATATTGTATCTAAATTAAAAATGAACTAAACTATTATAAACTCGAAATAATTAGATGCATCGATTTTGTCTTAAGCGTCAAACTCGGAAACTTCCGAAAGACTATTCACGCTGTGTAACCAAAGGAATGGGAATGGAAGGGACCATTACTTATTAACAGCCAACCAAACAGAAAAGAGAATTATCTCAATATGAAATTGCGGTTGGTCCCAACTCTAAGACCCCATATGGGTTGGAACTAAAGCCAACTATTTAATCGAGCCCTTTTCGAGGAGTGAGTGTCCTAAACGTGTGACTAAAGTGTATGCGCGTGCACACAAATTCTCGAACAAATGGACGTGTTCATAGATAGAACAAAAGACGATTAAAGAGAAAACTTAGAAAGGGTCAATACATATGTGCTCAACCATTTCCATTAGTAGTAGTAAGTCCTTAAAATTCTTGCTTTATTGAAATGCGTATGATAGCTTTTTCTTTTTTAATAAATAAATAATTTATAATTACTCTTCTTTGAACATATATTAAATAAATTATTAAAATTGTTTAATTTAATCCGAGTAAATCAGTCATTAGGATATTTAAAGCAACCCTTTTAAGAGGCAACGTAAGACAGGATAATTGTTCTTGGGACGTGTGGTCTTGTAAAGCGTAAAACCCTGATTCCATGAGAAACATTAAATTAAGGAGGCTAGTGTCGGAGATTCCATAAGAGACCGGATTCATGGAGGAATATCGGGAATCACGGTGTGTTGTGGATGGATAGACTACAGACTATAGACTATAGAGAGAAGGCTACTCATGTCATGCTGCGTGGATAAAAAGAACACTGGCAGTTGATTTTTGTAACAATTGAATGCGTGAAATTTAAATTTCCTTTAATTCAGGACTTTTTCCCTGGAACAGAGGGCCGTGATTTGGTGGTGCAGCCGGCCAAGAGCCACGCATGTAGACAAGATGGACGTGTAAAGAAGTGAGTGCGAGTCAGCGCATTTTACCGTCCCATTATTTTTTGACAAAATGTGGGTCCTCTTTTGTTCCTTGATCTCCACATGGCATCCTATGGAATCCCCTCTACGGACAGCCCTTTGTCACTCATCCACATTCCACAAACTTACTTCATTGTATTCATCGACACATAATGGATTTATAGAAAAAAAAAATAATTTGAAAAGGGGCTCTAATTCACAATGCATACTTTTTCTTTCTTTTTGCCATTTTCTTGTTTGTCAAATGCAATTTGTACGTTCATAAAACTAATAGTTTATCATTTGATAAAACTTATTTAATTAAGTTTAAATTTAAACTTCGAAACTAATAAATTTTTTCAAATTTTATATAAGTTTAAAATTTAAGATATTTAATTTTTATTTGAAATTGAATCATATCTTATTCAAACTCAAGTTTTTAATTGGATGTTGCTTTTTTAATAATTGATCAACTTTTAAATTAAATTAAAATTTTAGATCCTATTCAATCCATTATCATTTTAAATTATATATGAAAATGGTTCAACTTTAAGTTGTTTATTATTTTGATACGGTCGTAGCTGTGTTAGAGGTCGCAATCGACCGTTTGGATCGAGACTCCAAGAATTTTTGGGAGTTACAAAAGAAACTTCTTTTTTTTTTTTTGGTAATTAGAAAGCACTTTTAGTTCAGTTCGGTAAATGTTTATGAAATATGAATAAGGAATGGTCTTTGTTTGTCAGTAAATTTTTGATCCGTGAATTGAATTATTTTAAATATGTAATTAACAAATTATTTCTTGATCATCAAACATTAAAAAAAAAGGGTATTAAGTTGGTCAATAATAAAACAAATAACATATTGCATCAAACAAGATTTTGATAAATGTTTTTATTATGGACAATCATATCTGAAAATATCTCAGTGATAATGATATTATGGTAATTAAATTATCTGGATTTGACAACTACTGTTATAATCTCCAATTAAAGTAGAAGTAGCCGTTTCACAAATTTTGGTCCAAGTTAGGAAGACGGCTTCAATAATCAACACAGGATCTCAAATGTTGGTTATTCTCAAGGATTTATGTTGAATGTAAGGAGTATCAAACCGCTGAGGTCTGACTGATTCAATCTCGTGCCAAATAATTAACATGCAATATGTCACAATATTGAACCTGTGGGCAGTTGACGTATATAGTCATCACTAATTAAGCAAGTGCCGATGGCTTAATTATGATAATGACGCTGATAATGAACTATTAATTATAGAAGGAGAAATAAAGGGCAGATCGTAGTTTTAAAGGTGATACCTTGCCTGTTTCCTTTTTCTTATTAGGGTAAATCTAAACCAAATCCAACTCTCTTTAAGTAGAGAGCCATGCCTCCAATCGATTCATTAGGATAGGTCTGCTATTACTATATCCCAATAAATCTTGGGTTTCTCATTATAAAAGAAAATTTGACACTTTTTTTTATATTATTTTAAATGTTTGATTTATAATAAATTATTAATAAAGAAATTAGATCATGCTTGACATAAGTCAAATCCTTAATAATCACGTTGCAACCCATCATTTACAGTATTTAGATCCTTAATCACGTTGCAAATTGGGTTAAAATCTAACTACAACTTTTTTTTTAAACGGAGAGGATGGCGGCCATTATTTTTGTGATTATAAGTAAAGCCAACTATCAAACTACCCAATCAGAACTAGAACAGTATAGAACTTGTTCAGTTAATTTAACGAGTCCCAAAGACATTATAAATCGAGTATTGAACAGTCAAATATGAACATAGATGTTATGAAACCACAAGGTTCAGACATCAACTATGAGACACCAAGAGAAGGGTTTTTGCAAACAGACATATAACGAGTCCGTCTGTTTAGGAACGAAGTCTTGAGGACCACAACACAACAGCGTAAAGACAGTATATCGTAAATTCTTTACTGTCACACCTAACTAAGAATTCTTCGTCTCTGTGAATAATGGTACGGGACAATCTCTTTCTATATTTGATTAATTCGACGTTTGGAGACTTGCCTTTTTGTGCATGTATTTATCTAACGACTCCAAGCACGCAAGCCATGACGCATTGTGAGAAATAAGTACAGATGGTGGTCAACTATAATTGGGATTGGTCTAATCGTTCCCGTAAGAATGATTCCAATAACAATCATGGCATGTGCGCTTCTTCTGGTGAAAAGAAAAGCTGGTGAGAGCAGAATCTTTGTCGTGGGATGATAAAGTTTAGGAAAATCTTGTCAGGGCTTAACGGGCAAGAGTCGATATGTATTGAAATGAATTCCATAACTATGCATTAACCTAGGTTGGTTAGTGGGCATTGAAAGAAATAAAGAGAGCGACGTCATAAAAGCATAATAAATTTTCTTACACAAAAGGGACTTTGTTCAAACTACTAACTAATTTGTCGATGTGATTTGTCCACGACAGAACCTGCAATCTGGGCCATCCATGTCCTGTCTGTAACTTGGCATGTGCAGCCGTCCTCTTATTGACAGAAACCGAAAGTGTTCACTTCATGTCGCTCTAGTATTTCACCACCTCACATTGCAATCTGTTTCTTTAATAATTTTGATTTGGGTAAAGTTTCATCGATAAAATTAAATTATACATTTATCCCTCATTTGAGGCTCGAGTGATATTAGAGATATTTAAAAAATATTTTTTGAACCAAAAAGTAAAAATTACTTTTTTGTAATAATAAAATTACAAGTTTAAATTACAAAAATTCCGAAAGAGATATATGATATTGTTTTGAATATAAATTAGAAGGCGAAGAAGAATTAGTCCCATAAAATAATTCAATGAGCCCTCGTACAACATAGCTTTCCTGCTTTGAAAGTTTGAAGAGGGGACGGAATAGAGAGCCTGGCTAAGTTACAGGATCATTAGATCAATTTGAAAGCCCAACGATTAGCAACAACTTGTTTGATATTCGCTTTACAAGTCACCTGCTCGTAACGGACACAAAAACTAAACCGTTAAGCTTATTATAACGATTATTCAGTTCAGAGAATTTCATTTTCGCAATCAGAGGCACAATAACCTTGATTGATCACCTCATGTACTCTGAATTTGAGGAGGGAGGTTCTCTTAAGTGGTTTGATTAGCGAGGGAAGACCGTTGCATGATTGAAGACAACCTTCGCGTCAGTTGGTTCATAACAGTCACCAGTACTTGATGTGATTTTGCAATTTGCTTCATGGAGACGTGAGTAAATATATATCACTAAAAATGCGTTTCCCATGCATGTTCCTTTTCGAGTAGGTCTTATCTAAGTTCATCAAATATGAAACTTTAGGCTTTGTTACCGATTTTAGTAACAGTTCAGTTTATGATATAGGATCTGTTTTTTGCCAAATTGGAATCATGACTTGAGATCACTTGGCAATGGCTTCTTTTTACTAGTTCAACACGGAAAGACAATTTGGGTAAGTTTTTGCGTCAGTTGAACAATATCTCTTTGCTGATTTTCTTTATTTATTCTGATTTACATATGAGAAGTCTTTGGTTCTTGTAAGATTTCCAGCCCACAATTGTCAGTGGTGTTCACCAACTGGTGATCGTTCGTCAAGTACAACTGGACGTGATTTTTACTGCCTGTTTCGTTCGTCAAGTACACCAACTGGAAATGATTTTTACTGCCTGTAAATAACTTTTCACCTTTCTTTTCTTTTCTTCTCTTCCTTTCAATATGGAAGTCCAATCTTCTTCTTTTCCTGGCATTATGCAGTCTGTTGATGTTCCCAAATATACAGACGAAGAGTATGAGAAGTACGTGATATCTTAAGGACACAACACACTCTCACACGTGTGAGTGAGTGAGAGAGAGAGAGAGAGAGAGAGGAGAAGGGGAGAATGTTAATTCAATCCCAAAACACAATAAAGCTTCATTTTACACTTTTATAGGCAACCAAAAAAAGAAAAGAAAAGAAAAGAAAAGAGGGATTTACTTATACATGTAATTATCATACTGGGCTAAAATTTTGGTCAAATCATATAGAAAACTTAAGGAAGAAGTAAATTCCTCTCAACTTGCTTCAAGATTTCGGCTACAACTCTCCACTTGTATCAAGATGATTTCAGCTCCCATTAAATGAAGATGCTTGTTGTCTTTCTTATTTTTCGACTACCATTTAATATTGTTGTCTTCTTCCGTGCAAAACTTAGATGGATTTATTTATTAATATTGCCTTCCTTAAATTAAACTGGCCGGAATTTATCATTCGCATCAATTTTTTCAATTTGTGAAGTAACTCAGACTTTAGTAGTTTGGTAAGAATATCTACAACTTGTTTTTCAGTGTGACAATAATTAATCACTACTTCCTTTTCAGTTACTAGCTCGCGAATTTTGTGAAACCAAATGTCTATGTACTTGGATCGCCTATGAAAAACTAGAATTTTGCACAGTGTTATTGCGGACTTATTATCATAGAATAATTCTGTTGGAGCATCTTGTTTTTGATGTAGTACTTTAAGCATTCTTCTTAGTCATACTACATGCACAACTAGTTGCAATAATGTATTCTACTTCAGCTATAGATAACACAATCACGAGTTGTTTCTTTAAAGATCATGATATTGCGCTAGTGCCAAGATAAAAAACATACCTTGATGTGTTTTTTCTTGTTTCTAATATCTCTACCCCACTCACTATCTATGTAACTTACAATATTCATATAATTGATATTTGCATAAAAAATTCCTTCATTCAAAATACCTTTGGTATATCAAAAAATTCTCTTTACTACTTATAAATGACAAGTACGAGGCTCCTCCATAAATCTACTAAGTATTCCAACTCCAAAAACTATAACTGGTCTGGTTATAGTTAAATACCTTATACCTCCAATTAAACTCTTCTACTATGTTGAATTTATAGATCTCCCTTTGTCTTCTTTTAGTTGTTTCAATTTCTCTTCAACTAGGGTAAATTCTCCATTTTAAATCTCTTCAAAATATCATTCACATACTTCCTTTGGGAAATGAAAATTCCATCATCCTTTTGAACTACCTCAATTTCAAGAAAATAAGACATTAGACTTAAGTATGTCATGATACATGTTTTTACCATAGCCTCTCTAAATGCTTCAATCATTTTTGAGTTTTTTTTAATAAAAATTAGATTATCAACACAAAGATACACAATTAGAAAATCACCAGGCTCATCAAATTTAACATATAAAGTATGCTCAAAAGGACATCTTTCAAAATCATGCTTTATGAAGTATGAATCAATTCTTTTATATCATGCTCTTGATATTTGCTTCAATTCATATAGTGCTTTATTCAACCTATAAATTTTATCTTCTTTTCCTATAATTTTATACCCTGCAGGTTGCAGAACATATACTTCCTTTTCCAAAGTTCCATTTAAAAAAGAAGATTTTACATTCATTTTATAAATTTTCCAATTATTTTGAGCTAAAAAGAGATAATAATGCGAATAGTATCCAATCTTGTAATAGGAGTAAATAATTCAAAGTAATCAATACCTAGTTTTTGCTTATATTCTTTTACAATTAGTCTAGCTTTCAAATAGGCAATTTCACCATTAGGCTTGTATTTTGTCTTGTACACCCACTTTTTGTCTTGTAGACCATCAATGGGCAAATATGCTAATTCCCTTGTGTCATTCTTTTAAATTGCATATATTTTTTCATCCATGTATTTTCTCCATTTCAAGTCATTTGCCATCTCATAATTAACTGGTTCATAATCTGCAAATAAAGCAAAATTGATAATCTCTTCATCAGATAGATCATTATCAGTACCTATCACATAATCTTTCAACATAGCTGGTAGTTAACGACGTCTTTAGGGTCTATTAGATTTCACTAGTTGAGATATTGAATCTGCTCGAGTATTTTCTTTTTCTATAGCTTTCTGAAATTACCACCAGCCTTTTTAGAAAGTTGAAGACCTATCTCATATTCCATCCTTATTAAATGTTACATCACGACTAATAATTATCTTTTTTGTATTTGGATTGTATAATTTATGGGTTTTTGAATTTGTACTATAGCTTATAAAAATACATTTCTCACCTTTTTCATCCATCTTCTTCCTCAACTGATTTGATGCGTGGGCATAAGCAATACACCTAAGAACTTTGAGATGCCGAATGGAAGGTTTCAAACTTCCTTAGATGTTTTGTCATTAATGCTTGTTGTTGGACACCTGTTTAAAATATAAACTACATAAGAAAGAGCTTCTAACCAAATTCTTTAAGCAATTGTTTAGATCTTAACATGCACCTTACTATGTCCATAATAGTTATATTCTTTCTTTTTGCTACTTCATTCTAATGAGGCATGTATCTAGTGGTCAATCAATGTTGAATTCCATACTGCTTAAAGACCTCTGTGCATGCAAGATACTCTTGAGCTTTATCTATTCTTAATGATTTAATTCTGAAGCCGTTTTGCTTTTTGTCAAATGCTTTAAATGATTTAAACGCATTACAAACTTCTTATTTCTATTTTAGAAAATACACCTAAGCCTTTCTACTAAAATCATCAATAAAGGTAATAAAATATCAGTTACCTCCATTAGATGGAACTTTAACAATACACAAATTTGAATGAATAATTTCTAATGGCTTCTTTGCTTAATAGTACTTTCCAATTAGAAATACATCCCTATGGTTTTTTTCCCATTTCACATGTCTCATATACATGGTTAGGAATATTCATAGTAGGTAAGCTAGACATAAGCTCTTTTCTTGATAGATAATTTAATCCAAAAAATGAAAATGTCCAAAAATGCATGTGCCATAGCCCATTTGCATCAGGGAACACAGAATTCAATCAAGCAATTTTTTTATGATGAATTTTTAATAGGAATAGACGTTTAAAAGACATCTTTACCTTTGCAATAAATCTTCCACTCTTGTCTATCAAGGTACAAAATCATGATGAATATGCATTTTATAACCTTTCTCTGATAATTGACCTATGCTCAGTAAATTATGATGAAGACTAAGAACATAAAAAACATTAGAGATAAAACTTTTAGAACCATCCTTTAACCTAATGGATACTCGACCTTTTCTCAAAATATGAATATTTGAATTATTTTCAAAATAATCGTTGACTGAACATTTTGATCTAAAAAAGAAAATAACTCCTTATTCCCACACATACGATTACTACAACTAGAATCCACATACCAAATATTTTCATCTTCCACAAAAGAGTTGCTTGCCAGAAATAAACTTTTTACATTATAAAATTCTCATTAAAATGTTGGTATTAATTTTCTACAACATTAGCCTGATAGTTGTTATGAGATTTGGATCTACAATCAACAACTTTGTGTCCATACCTTCAACAATTAAAGCAATTAAAATTACGTCTCTCTTGATATTGATTACCTCATCCTCTCTTTTGACTGGTAGGCTCAAAATTATTTCCTCCTCTTTCTTGACTGAATGTTTTAGAATTTTTTTCTCTCCCCTAGTTAAAGTCATTGCTACAACCTCTTCCTCCAAAACTTCCTCTACCTCTGCCTCTGAAATCTCCTCTTCCTCCATTATTAAAACCATGATCTCTACCATCTGCATTTTGATTACATTATGCAACCTTATTGAAATTCACTGGCCTTTTAAGATTTCTTCTGTTTTTTTTTTGTTTTCTTCAATATTCTACTACCATGACTGTCAATGCTTCCCTGCAACTTTGCTACAATCATAGTCTTCGTATCGTGTGGCTATAGTATTGTAGTCACAATATGGGCAAATTTAATAGGCATGGTGTGTAGAATCTTTTTCACCACATTACTATCTAAAATATCCTCTCCATACAACCTCATCTTTTAGGCAAGATCAGTAACACTAGTAAAATATTGTTCAACAGTTTCTGAATTAGACATTTCATACCTCTCATATTCTCTATGCAAGGACTATAATTTGGGTTTTTAAGCCTTATCTATACCTTTGTAAGCCAAAATCAAGATGCTCTATGCTTTTTTGGCGGTTTTAGCAATTTTGTCAAAACCTGAATAATCTACTCCTTGATGAATTTGGGATAACGCCAACTGATCCTTCCTTTGAGCATTCACATAAGCTCTTTCTTGTTAGCCTGGATCAACAAGACTTCAAATATTGTGAGCCTTAAGGTGGATAGACGTTAAAATCTCCTAATAATTATAATCAAGTTTACTATCTAATTTGGGAACTGACAACACAATATTATAACTATTTGGCATCTCTCACTCTTAAGTGAACCACTCTCTCATAAGTATACCTCTCTATTTTTCTTTTCTTTGAAATCACTTTAAAATTGGAGCTATATTTAACTATCTCTGATACCAATTTGATATCTTAATGACACAACACACTCATATACATATGATGATTTTGACTCTCATTAAATGAAGATGCTTGTTGTCATTCTTTTTTTGGGTTATCGTTTAATGTTGTTGTTTCCTTCCATGCAAACTTGATTTACTTATTAACAGTACGTAAGTGATCCTGTAGCTATCGAATCACTGTTGTACTTTTTATTGTTGATTTTTGCTTATTGTAAATTCTTATTCAAGTAACTAAGAAACTATGTAGATAAACTGGGATCTAGATCTAAGTTATTGAAGTCCTGTTTAGTGGACCTATTGTATTAATTCCTTAAAGATTTGATCTCCTTTTTGTTGTATTAGCTAACAAGCTCCCTTCATCCAAACATTGGGGGAATTCAAAGATTTGAGATTACAATAGTAATTAGCTACTTTTTGTTGCTTCTTGTTAACACATATATTGCTTGAAAATAAAAGTATAAATTAGCTTAAACTTGTAGTTCTTTTTGTTTAATCCTGATTATAGTAATGTTTTGTTTAGTATGTCGATCAAGCTATATTGAATGCAAGAGCTCCATCTCTTGCTGATGTTTTTGGACACCCTTTTATTAAGGTGTGCTTTGTACATGAAGATTCAAATGATTGTTGCTCTTCTATGTTAGGCACATTAAGAAACAAAGGCTACTATTTTATTTTAACTCGAGATCGTGTTTCTCTCAAATGAAGCACATATATTTGGTTTAGTGAAAAACAATAAAAAAAATCCGTATAAACTAAGGCATCGTAACGTTCAGATCACTATAGACTAGGACCACACAACACTCCTACAAGTTCAACATATCCTCCCTTGAACTGATGTTAAAGACATCCAGTTTAACAAAACAACAAATACGCTCCCTCAAATTAGATTCTATATCGAGCAAACACCAAGCAATCTTCTCATCTTCATAAAAGATGATAATTTAAGGGATTTGGTGAATATGTTGGTCTTCACTTTTGTTGAAGATAAGATCAGTTACTTTACCTTGCGTAAGCTCCCCCAAGAAGTGATACTTCACTTATATATGCTTGCTTATACCATATAGAACAAGATTTCTAAAGAGTTTAATTGTTGAGTTGTTGTCACAAAAAATTATAGTAGCTCTTTGTTACTGGAATTGCAGTTCCTCAAGAAATCTCTTTAGCCAAATGACTTGATAGCATAAGTTGCTGCAACAACAAATTTAGCTTTAGTAGTTGACAAAGTAACTATAATTTTTTTTTGAAGACCATGAAATAACCCCTATGCCTAGCATAAAAACATAGCATGAAGTGCTCTCTCTATCATCTTGATCTACTACATAATCACTGTCAGTAAATCCAATTAAATTTGAGATTTTTCCTTGTCTTGTAGAACAACCCAAAGTCTTTAGTTCCTTGCAAGTAACGAAGGATTCCCTTAGTTGCTAATGAGTGTATCTCAGTTGGATTCTTTGTGTATCTACTTATTAAGCTCACAACATACATTATGTCTAGTCTTGCTGCTATTAAATACGTCAAACTGCCCACAATTTGTTTGTAAAGTGTGTTGTCCACCTTCATTCCTTCATTATCTTTGTTTAGGCTTAAGCTAAACTCAGTTGGAGTGCTCACAGAATTGTAATCCTTCAATTGAAATCTGACAAGAATTTATCCCACATATTTCTTTTGAGAAATAAAAATTCCATTAATGGATTGCATAACTTCTATGCCAAGAAAGTGATGCATCATACCAAAATCAAACATTTCAAATTCCACTGTCATAGACTTCTTGAATTCTTCAAACATGACATTTGTCATTTCCAGTAAAAATAAGAACATCCATATATGGATATTTAAGAAAGCCTTCTTTCAAAACTTAAGTTTTAATACGACTATAACAAGCCTATAGGGCCTGTTTTAATTCATAAATAACTTTCTTTAATTTATACACTTTATGCTCATCTCCTATTTTAACATAGCTAGGATGTTGATCAACATGTACTTGTTCCTCTAAGTCTTGATGAAAAAAATGCTCACTTAAAATCTAGTTGGAAGATCAATAATGAATTCTGTGCTTTTAAAGCAATCACCATTCTGATTGTGTCAGCAAAGACCTTTTTATAATCCACCTTAACCTTTTTCTTGCATCTTTTAGCCGCCAAATGTGCTTTATACTTGTCAACTTCACCATTTTCCTTCAGTTTTTTCTTGAAAACTCACTTTACACTAATGGTTTTGTGCCCTTTAGCTCCCAAGTGTCATTTTTTCAATGGCTTTTATTTCATCATCCATTGTCTTCTGCAATTTTGATTCTTTTACAACACTTTCAAATGTTGTAGATCACAATATGAAAATAATGCAAAGTGAGTCATTAAATCATTTTGATCAATCCCTGTTACCTCATAGTCTGACATCTATGCAAGCCGTTTTTGTACACAACGGGGTGCAGTTATTGCATAAGAAGTTTCTTTTATTGTTGGTGAAGGATTTGGTGGACTTTCAAGTGCAAAATTTCTTGAAGTTTGTTGTTCTTATAGATGTTGTCTTTTTACTTCAACTTCAATTTCAAAAACAATTTGATTTAGGCGCTGCTCGTGCTGTTCATCCCAATTCCAAATGCTTTCCTCATAAAAAACAACATCTCTACTAGTTACAATCTTCTTTTTCAATGAGTTGAACAATTTGTGTACTTTGGATGCTTCAATAATGCCAAGAAAGACACATTTTCCCCCTTGTTATCCATCTTATTTCCTTTCTCATCTGGGACATGGGCATAGACTGTGTGACCAAAAATTATGAATTGATCTACTACTAGTTTTCTCCCACTCTAAACCTCGTATGGTTTCATATTTTGAATAGTAAAAGTGGGGCATCTATTCAAGACGTGAATGCTCCAATTTATAGCTTCTAGAAACTTTTTGGAACTTTTCCTTCAGTTGGTAAGCCTCTCACCATGTTGAAGATGGTTATGTTTTTCCTCTTCGATGCACCATTTTGTTGTGGTGTATAAAGGGCTATTAGCTCTCTTCTAATGCATATGCCATGTAAAAGGCTTCAAACTCCTTTGAGTAGTACTCTCCACCACTATCAGTATGGAGGGATTTAATGGTTGTTCCTTTTTCATTTTCTACACGTGCTTTGAAGCTTTTAAATGCACTAAAAACTTTTGATTTTTCTTGTAAAAAATAGGCCCAATTTTTTATGGTATAATCATTAATGAAGGTAATTAAATAATTTTTACCCCCATCAGAATATGGACGGATTAGGCCAAAAATGTTGGATTGAATAAGCTCCATGACATTTTTTGCTCTCTATGACATGTTTTAGATTGATGTTGTTTGCCACGAACACATGCTTCACAAACTTTGGAAAGGATGTCAATTGGAGGAAGGATAGTCACCATATTTTTCCATTGGAGTGTCTTTAATCCACTAAAGTTTAAGTGGCCACAGCGAAAATGCCAAAACCATTGATAAGTGTGAATTACATCGTGTTTTAAGGCTTAGTTTGATATGTATTTAATTGTTAATTCAATCGTTTAGTATGTATGTGCTTTGGTTAGAGTTACGTTAGTTTCTTAATTATTTATGTTTTAAGTGTTTTATGGGTTAGTCCAAGTCTTTGGCTTAATTATTATCTTTTTGAGGTACCTTGATATATTTGTAAGTGTTTCATGGCCGAAACAATGCTCCAAGATCATGGCACAGTAGGCCACAATCATGAAAGAAGCCCAAAACATGGCCTGCTTGCCACAATTGTGATAGAAGGCTCAAGTGTGGCCCACGATCGTGGCGTGTAGGGCTATAATTGTGGTATGCATCGGGCAAACATGCAGACACTCAAAAACGTCAAGTTTTGAGAGATTTTTCAGACCTTTTGGACCTAAATAATCTAGGTTTGCTGAAAACACAAAAGGTATTTAAAGAATAAGACAAAGAAGACGAGGGAGCTTTTGCATTATAGTTTTGAGAGAAACCCTAGAGCGAATTATCGAGAGATAGAGGAAGAGAAGAAGGAAGAGAGAAGAGGAGAAGAAGTTGACTCAGGGTACTTCCTGGATCAGGAGTTTGCCAACATTGCTGCCTCCCATCATCTGTTCAATTTCATATTTCTTGTTATTTTCAATTTTATTATTGTATAGGATTGGAATGATAGTTGATGATAGGATTTATAGATGTTGATGATAATTTAAACTCACCTTCGAGGTTTTGATTTTTGATTTAATGAAATTTGATTGTTTATGTTTTACTAGATTTATTGTGATTTAATTTCTACAATTGCATAATTCGGTGATAAACTGAGAGGGTGAATAGAGTGAAAAATAATTAAATTGGGTTAACGAGAGTTAGGTTATTTAATAGAAAGAGAATTAAATCAAATTGGTAAATTGTGCGAAGAGAGATCTTGCAATAGTTTCCGATAGTTTATTAGATAACTTCATATCTAATTAGGGTTTTAGATAGGTTGCTAATTGAAAATTTGTGACTTCCATAATATGATAGGGTTTATAAATTAGTGTTAATGGTTACAACTTAAGAGAGAGTAATCAACCATAGGATCGTCTAGAACCAATAATCCAGTAATTCATAATTGATTAGTTTAGCGTTAAAGATAGGTAAAGCTCCTTTTTCTCAATTGGTAGTTCCTTAGGTTGATTCTTGAGTGTGAGTTACAATTGTTAATTTGTTAATATTTTCATGATTGATTTGCTTGATTGAATTGCATTCTTGTTTTAGTTTCATTACATTTAAATTTCTGCGAAATATTTTGGCCTTAGATTTTAGGATTATATTATCCTTCCTTGTGGAATCAACATCTTAGTTATTACTCGAATGACCCATGCGCTTGTGGATTATCAAGGTTAATCAATTAAAACTTACACACTTCGAAGAACCACGATCAACCATAATGAGTCTTACAATATGTTGCCTTTTTAAATTTTAATAGAGAGAGCTTGTTTAAACTCGTTTGAATAACAACAATAGCTCATTTAGTAAGATAAAAAATTTCATAAGCACCATTTTGTAGAGTTACTGTATAGCTTTTTTGTAGTAATTGGCTAACACTCAACAAATTGCAATTCAAGTCAGGAACATACAACACATTAGAAATTTTTCTACCAATCTATTCTTGGTTTTTAGACTAATATCTTCCTTTCCATTATATTTACAGTAGAATTGTCACCAAAACTCACTGTAGAATGATAGTCTTAATTTAAGAAAGAAAAAGAAGACTTACTTCCACACATATGGTTACTGCATCTGTATCCATATACACATCAAATTGGTGCTTATTTCTAACTTCAATAGCCATCAACAAAGTTTACACTTCATTCTTTTCTACAAAATTTGACTTCTCTCCCTTTTCTTTGTTATTTGGCATCTCAATGTAACATTCAAAACGATAATGACCAAATTTATGAAATCTATAGCACTTTACGTTAGGTTTGTCAAAATTTTGGCCACACCCTCTTCCTTGCCTTGAAATTGGTCATTCTCCACTTTGAATTGCTAGCTGCCGTCTTTGCCTTGATCTCCCCTTCCTTTTCCTTTTCCTTTTCCTTTTCCTCTTTCTCTACCCCTCCCACTTCCTCTAGCATTTAAGTGATGAACAGGGGTAGAGACTTTGAGAGCTTGCTCCTTTATATTTCAATTGTGATTCATCTTTTGTTCATAGACTAGTAGAGAACTTTGAAGTTCATCAATGGAAAAAGTAGCTATGTCTTTGGATTCTTCAATTGAGAAAACAACATAATCAAACTTAGGAGACATAGAGCGCAAAATCTTCTCTAAGATAGCAACATCTTCTATCTTCTCTCTAAGAAAACACATTTGTTGGCTATCTCCATAGTTCTTGCACCGAAGTTGGTGGCAGATTCACCATCTTTCATTTGTAGGATCTTAAAATCTCTCCTCAAGGCTTGGAGTTATGCACATTTGCATCTAGAGAAGCCTTGATATTTCTTCTTCATTAAGTCCCAACCATCCTTGGATGATTCTTTGCTAAGAATTGTTTTCATGATAGAATGATCACTTGCTTGGAACAAATAATTTTTGGCTTTGAGATCTTTCAACTTTTAGCATTCCAATTCCCTTTGTTGTGCTTCTGTAAGAGCTTCATCTGTAGGAGCTACTGCAGCAGATTCAACTACTTGCAAGTATTCTTTTGATCTTAAAAAATTCTTAATCAACATACTCTAGTGGTTATAATGACCATCAAAGCGAGGAATAACTGGTTACACAAAATTTGATTTTGTAGCCATAGGTGAAATGGAAGAAATTTTATTGTTGCTATATTTGGAATCTTAGACTTCACATGTTTTTACTCACAGGATAAGCAGTGGCTCTCTATCTCTCACTCTCTTTTCTTTTTATGGCTTTGATACCACTGTTACAAATTAAGAACCACTATGCAAAAACAAGCTTAAAGGAATAAATAATATTTTGTCTACACTTCTACTATTTATTCAACAAGTAACAAACCTTTAAATAGGCGTAAGACATAAATGGAAAGACTAACAAAATAGAAACAAACTAAACCACTTAACCTAACAGCCTAACCCATTAACTTGTCAAGTGAAAAAACTAACTAAACCATATATTGGAATAATAAAAACAAATCCCTATCATATAGGACAACTTAATACTTAGATCGTTATAGACTAGGACAACACAACACTCCTATAAGTCTAACAATATGATTATCCTTTCACTTTATATTGTTTTAATTTCATTCCATTCGTTTGCCTAAAAAAGATTGAAAGAAAAATCATATTCTTTATGTTTCCTTTTTTAATTACATCATATTTTTATTTTTAAAGTTTTAACAAAATATTAAATTTCATCATCGTCTTATTTGTATGGTTTGTTTAGTTTTTTTAATTCCTTTGTTTTTATGTCGTTCACATCCAACTATTTCTAAAAGCCTTTTTATTTTCTTTCTTTTGTTCATTAAGATTATGTGGTTATAAAAAGAAAAGAAAAGAAAGTACAGAAAATGGAAGGTCAAGTTAACAAATAAGCATTAAAAAATTATTTCAAACACAATTTTACAACTTTTGCTATTCCTATTTATTTTATTGGATTTTCATGTTTCTTATTTAACCCTTAAGTTATTTTTTTAAGCTTGATCAATAATTCTTGAATTTTTAGACTTTAAAGAGTTGAATTCTTACTTAAGTTTGTTTCAAATGAGTTTGTCTCATTTGTTACTAACTTTTACTACGTTATAGAGAGCTACATCATCCCAAATATGAGCGTGTCTCAAACTGTATTTAATGGTAATAAAAATTCTATAACCAATACAACTTGACTTGCGGTTGTATCCTAAGTCATGCCTAATAACTTTGATCTTTTGTTGTTTAGTATTTAAGATACTTTTTAGTTACAATTTTTTTAGATATTTATTATCTAATAATCACTAGTGCTCATTTACTTTGTTTTCATATGATTTCAAACTTATAAATTTATTTTAGTGTTTAAATATTTTATGAATTTTGTTAATGATATTTTACAATTAATAAGCCAATCCCTTTAGACATCTTTTTCTTTTTGAATTTGATTAAAACTTATTAGTGTGTTTTTAAAAATGTCTGTTTAGGTGAATTTAAATCATATGACTTCTAATTTTGATTCAACAAGTGGTACCACGGCTATTAATCTTGATGAAAAATGTTCAATCCAATATTTCTTGGACGCCCAATTTTCGTTTGTTGTGGCACCTTCATCATATATTGTACTAGATAATGCCTTTGCTTTAACTTCTCTTTGTATGGTATGTTATATTGCTCTGTCTCTCACACACATGTATATATATACACACATACTATAATGTTATACAAACAAATAAGTAGTTTACTTTCTTTAATCTACAATTTATTGATACATTTATTAGGGACATAAGCAGTTTTATGTATTTCATCTTGGGTAATACCTAAGAACATATTCACCTGAGCAAATGGTGTAAGTTATTCGTTTATTTGCAGGAATGAACAAAAATGAAAAGTGTTTAATGAACTTTATGAGATCTTGGGTCCATTTAAAGTCTTTTTAACTCTTGGTTTCTTTCTTCATTGATCTAACTAACTTATACTACCATAACAAATCTATATTTTTATTGCATCCTTCTACTATTGCATTTTGGTTTACAATTTCTTTTTTATTTTGAAACATGTTCTATGGAGATGCATTTGGTCTTTTTATATCTTATTTACTGTGCTCCATTTATGTAGTTTTATATTCTCATTATTTATTTTGGACCTTAAGGGTTATTTAGAAGGAGATGTGATTAATGGGTTATTTTAACTTGACTTGTAACTTTTTTTAGGAAAATTAAAGGATTTCATTAATAAAGTATTATATACAAACTAAAAGTACCCAAAAGATTTAGTATAATACAAAAGGTTAGGTATAGAAAAATATTGTTTCTGGTTTCCAATCTTGTTCCGTTTGGTCTAAACTAATTCCCATCTCCTCATCATAGTTGTTGTAAGATTAAAAGTGATACCCCTAGCTTGTAATATTAGTTGAATTTGAAGAGTAAACTCCTAAAAAACCAACTCTTCACTTCTGCTTTGTTATCTAAAAACTTTGGAGTTTCTTTCCTTCCATATATGGTAAATCATAAAAGCCCAACTAACCTTCAGTGTTTTGTAATTCGTATGACTTTCCATCATAATTTTCACCATCCAGTTGATAGTTTCCTCCCATATATCTGTTGGTCTATTGATATTCAATAGTGCCTACAACCAACCCTATTTCTTGCTTGTAATCTTGCATTTAATCCAAATGTGTTCTATATTTCCAATTCAATATTACAAAGTTCACACATTGATAAGTTAATGGTAAACTTCATTTTATCCTTCATAAATAATCCACCGTTTATTCCCATCCATAGTACAAAGGAGTATGATGGTATTATGGCCATATCCCACACTAGTTTCGTCCAATTTACTCTTGGTTGTTGATCGTTCTGCAATTTACAAGTTTTCATGTTCTACTTTCCAGATTTGACAACTATTCACTTAACTTCTTCTTGTTCCCTCTGATTGCATCTTGGTACCTAATTTAATATAATTTCAGCACCCTTATAATTATGGTATGGCTAAGTCCACTGTTTGTTGTTGTTGAGGTTGCTTACTCAAATACTTGAGGATGCTTCAGGTGTTGGAGTTCCATCACTTAGTACAAAGGTCTCTTATAGTGCCAATTGTCATACCAGAATTATGTTCTGTTGCCATCTCTAATCTTGTGGATCACTAGGCTTTGCATCCACTCCTTTGTGCCTAGAATTTCGCTTAAAGTCCTTGACATGTCCTGTTTGTGTTTCAGAGTCCATAAGCTATCATTTTTAATGAATACATTATGTATCCATTTTATCCAAATGTCCTCCTTTTTTCTACATAACCACCATAGGGTTTTTGCTATTCAAGCTCTATTGATCTACCTTGTAGAATGTAATCCTAAGCCTTTCTACTCCTTTGGTATGCATATTTTGCTCCAACTTATTTTTTCTTTGATTCTGCCTTGATTTGATACATTTTAAAGGAATTCTCAAAGTTTCTTGTCTATTTCTTTGTCTATGCTCTTGGGTATTGATAGATCACATAGCCAATAGTTGGTAATATTAGTGAGTATTGAATGTATAAGTTGGAGCCTACCTCCATAGCTTAGGAACTTATTGCTCCATTGGTTGATTTTCTCATGAATGTACTCTAATAAAGGTTTGCAATTAGTTGCATTTAATCTTCTTTATGATATTAGGACCCCTAGATACTTGAAAGGTAATGCTCCTTATCTTACCCTCATTTGTCTTGCTTTGTACACTTCCTCATTGTTGGAATGACTTGAAGGATAGTAAGTACTCTTTATAGTTTACTACTTAACCTTGACATTTCTTGATATTCCTTTATGGAATTCAATAATAAGTTTATGGAGTTTCTCTCAACCCTGAAAAATAATAAAAGGTCATCTGCAAAAGCTAGTTAGGTTAACTTCATACCTTTACATCTACAGTGGAATTGGGATTTATTGTGTGTTCTTATCATCTTTGCAAATTGAATGGTCAAGGCCTCCATTCAAATAACAAACAGGTAAAGCCTAAGAGGATCCCATTGCCTGATCCATCTCCTATCTTTTATTAGTTTGGTGGCTTCCCCATTCACCAAAATAGCCATAGTGGTAGTAATGATACACTCCTCCACCAACATTCTAAACAAGTTTGAGAAATCTGTAGATTTCATGATATTAAAGAGAAATTCCTAGTTGACTAAATCATAAGCCTTAGCTTTGTCTATTTTAATGGTACAATTTTTCTTCTTCCTTTTTGAATGATAACCCTCTAACAATTCTTGTCATAGGAGTATATTAGTACCCACTGACCTCCCCTTCAAGAAGGCATTCTGCTTAGGAATGATCATTTTTTCCAAACTGGTTCTCAATCTATTTGCTAGAATCTTTGTAATAATTTTGCATAGGAAATTGCAGCATCCAATAGGTCTAAATTGCTCTAGTATTTAGGGATGAGACACATATATGTCTTGTTCCACTCCTTTAGGATGACTTTTTTGGAAAAACTCTAGCATTGTTCTAACAACTTCTTCTCTACTATATCCCAATATTTTTGGAAAAATATTCCATTATACCCATCTGGTCCTAGGCATTTATCATGTTCGTTTTAAAAACTACTTCCTTTATTTCATGCTTTGTAAGTTCCCTAATAAGTAGACTTTTGTTCTCTTCATCCACCTTCTTAATATCTATAATTATCTCTCCTGGTAAATCCTTTACTTATGTATCAGCTTTATACTGCTTTCTAAAGTTGTCAAAGACAATTCTTTTTTTTAAAACTCTTTTGATGCTTATATTTCATACTAATATCATCCACTAGCTCCTTGATAGTATTCTTATTTTTTCTTATTGAAATGGAACTCATATAATACTTTATGCATCTTCCCCCTTCTTTAACCATGTCATTCTTGATTTCTATCTTTGCAACATGTTAATGTTGATCAGCACTTGATTATATCTAGAGACCAGACCAACTTCCTCCTTCCTAAGCTATATATCCTCAAAATTTGATAGGATTCTTTTCTATCACTCTTTTAAATAAACTGTAGCTTTGTCTTTTTCTTTCTGTTATGGTTTTAGAGATTCCCTGCTCAATTTTTTTGTTTCTACCTGTAACACTTTCAACCTAGTACTTAGAATGTATCCCTTGAATCTAATAACCTCCACTTTCATCTCCTCTGTTTGTATTTCCCTGAATTCTATGTGTTCCATCAGATGATTGTAGATTCTAAATGGAGCATTTCTCTTCCATTCATCTGTGGCTAACTCCGAAGCTATAGGATTGTGGTATGAAACATTTGGTTCTTTCAAAGTTGCATTACTAAGAGGGAATTGCTTTATCCACTTTCCATTCACCATACACCTATCTAACTTTCACATTAAAAACCATTCTCCATCTTGTTTGGTATTCTAGTTAAAGGCATTCCCATACCACTTTAAGTCAGTTAACCCTGAGCTTCCTACCAACTCCTTTAACTCCCTACAATCGTGCTTCTTCCATCTTCTCCCTCCTCTTGATTCATTTGTTTTGAGAGTAAAGTTAAAGTCCCTTATCGCTATTTAGGGGACTCTAATGATGTTTCTAACTCTTTCAATCTCACTCCAAGCACATTGCCTTTGAAACTTGTAATTAACTGCGTAATGTGACAATAATCCCCTTACCTGCTACTTTGTTTAAGACCTTACAATGTATTTGTTGATCATTCTCAATACCACTTGCAATTTCTAAGCATTGTAACCTATTAACACCCCACCATTCATATGTTGATCATGATTGGAGACTACCCTCTAGTGTTTATCCAAGAACCATAACCCTTTCTCCAAATGCTCCCTCTTTATTTTGGTTTCTAATAAACCATCAAAATGTGCTTCACTTTTCTTAATCAACTCCCTAATTGCAAGTTGCTTATTTAAGCTATTGAGCCCCCTAACATTCCAACCTACTAGTATCATTATATATTTCTTCTTTTTGCCAAACCTTTTCCTCCTAAACTTCCTACTCAATCCTAGGGAGATCGATTTGATTCTAGGCTTAGAACCTAAAGCTTCCCTACTTTCCAACACAAGAGCCTTATTGAGTTCTTCTTCAACCTATATTCTCTCTTTTTAGTGCTTACTTGTTTCCCTTGCCCAACTATATTCTTCTCCCCCTTATTTGTATCCAAACAATTCCTATCCTTAACCTCCTTTTCCTCAACTTCTTCCCTGTTGATCCCTTGAGGGTTATGTCTTTGTTATTTCATGTCACATCTCCTTGTATCTTTGATACTTTTCAACTATGTCCCACCAGTTTTGTGTCCTCACTGACCTATTTTATAGATTCTTGTGATCTCATCTCTGCCTTATCATTATCATCCATATATGTATCCTTTTTAACATATGCCACTTTTTTTGTATTTCCTTCCTTATAATGGGTTGCAATCCTCCTTATCCACACTCTCATTTGGAACTACTTCTCTTACTAGATTTGTTTACAAATGAATTAGACCATCCTTCAAATCCTTCTTTCCCTCCTGACCATCCTTTCTTTTCGAAACCTGTTTCTCGTCTTTTGAATTTAGTCTCCACATATGAGAAATCCCTATGGTATCTTATACCAATTCACCATTCTTAGTCAATCTCATGATTTTTAAATTATTAGGAAGTTTCCTAGAAATGTTAACATCTATACACACCCTAGCATAGCCAATTCTCTATATTAATGTAGTGTTTTCATTTAGCCCCAAAGGTTTCCCTATTTTACTTGCTATATAACTCATACCTTCCATTAACTAATATTCTAAAGGCACCTTGTACATATTGACCCATAACGGTATAGAATTAAGCTTGCTTCTATCTAACTTCACCCTAACAACCACTTCTTGATGAGTATTAGATGCCCTATCATGTGCCATAGTCCTACTCCCAACACTCTTTACGTATTCTCTTCAAAATTAAACTTGAAAATGAAGAACTCATCCTTATTCACCACGACATTCTCCAGGCCCTTGTCCTGTATGATTACTATTGGGAACGCTTGTCTCTTCTCTAGGAAGAAACCCACAAGTAAGGTTCTTCATTTTTGAGCTCCTTGGTGTGGCACCTCCAGAGGCCTCAATCCCTTACAACTTGAAGAGATTACTCCAAAATGAGTTAATAAAGATCTTGTCCCTATCACTTACTGTATATTGTGGGATCCCATGCAATTTAACAACATTGGAGATGAAAGTGAGAGCTAGTTTGGCTGCTATGAATGGATGCCTTAAAGGAAAAAAATGGTTGTACTTGGTAAGTCAGTCACCATAATCACAGAATGTCCCTGTAAAATTAGAAGACCCTCTATGAAGTCCATGGATACTTTTACCCATGCTCTAGTTAGAATCGGGAGGGGTTGGAGTAACCTTGCTAGACTCAAGGTATCACTTTTGTAGCGCTGACATGTATCACAATAGAGCACAAATTTCTTGATAGAGTTATATATTCTAGGCAACCAAAAATTTTTTCGAACTAAGCAAGAGCCTTTTGGTATCCAAAATGACCTCCTATAGAAGAAGAGTGACTCTTGGTCAAAATAGGTGGTAGTAATAAGTTGTTAGGACTCAAATAGGCTCTCCCTTTGAAAAACCAGTGTTGGAACCCGCTCCCAGAGCCCAACATTCGGAGTCATAAAGCGTGAGCATATTATCCTATAGGGTTATTTCCATGAACCCTCATTAGCCATCATCCCATAAGGGTGGCATGCCCACACCGGTAAACATCAAGAACAAACTCATTTCTCCTATTTTAGAATAGATTTTGGGAAACCTCAAATCGGAAATACAATTTTAGTTTTTTTACAACATTTGTTCCCCATTGTTTTAAGTTTATAATGACACAAAAATCATTCAATTTGCTTCAAAATTTTGAAAGTGAGGGCCCAAACATTTTCAGATGGTCATTAAACTGGAATAGTACACTATACTCAGCTTCCATCCAGAAATTAAAAGTTTTAGAGATCGAATTAAAATTTAATTTCTTCAGAGTCTTTGTATCTCTTTGGCTCTATTTTATTTTGAAACAACAATCATCTCATTCGGAGTTCTACTGATCAAAATATCATCAAAATACCAAAGTATGTTCAACAATATATCCAATTCATACTCTTCCAACTGATACCTTTACTTTGATTAACTCAATACTTTTTAAATCAACAGAAAAGGCCATAAATTTTTTTAAGAGATAGAAAAATGTGTTAGGAATCTATTGGTCTAAGAATCACTTCATTTGGAGGTCGGACGATGAAGTTATAACCAAAAGAATCAAACATGGTTTTGTCCTTAATCATATTGAACCTATTTCGGCACGTTTAGCATAACTTTCATTAGAGATATCGGATTAAAATCATCTTAAGATTGTTTTTAAGAGGACTTCTAAATATACAACTTTTATGAAGACATGAAAGAGAGATTTTGTCATCTAGAGGTTCAAAATTGAGACAGACAAAGGTTAGACGAAAGGCTTCAGTCTAAGATTAAACCAGAAGATAGGCTTTAGGCTAAGACTGAACCAAACGATGGGTTTCTATAGGGTCTTCTTCACATCACCTAAAGTTCTAAAACACTAACCACACTCTCCAAAACGTCTCCAACTTGTAATGGCCATAACTCTTAACTCCAATATCCGATAATCACATACTTTATACCATTGGAAAGCCAAAAGGATGAACTACAACTTGTTAGAAGTCAACTTTGTCTAATTCAACCTAAATTAATACATTTTTTCCCCAAAATCTAGAACACAATTCTTACCCTTATGGAAAAATGGAAAGTGAAAATAAATAATTTGGAAAAGTCATTGGCAAAACACAATCATACTTCATTAACATCAAAATATAAGAGTTTTTACAAAGCTTTAATGGGCATTTCAAGCCACCAAGCATCAGTATCTCAAAATCCCAAATTACAGAAAGATACATGAGTAATAATTGTCTCGAAATGCAGATAAATCCTTGTTTTACAAAACTAGCTTAAAATACAAAAGAATGCATAATCGAAGTGATGCCTTGACCCTTGGTTACTCGTTCTTATGCTCTTCCCCTGAAGATGGGATGGGAAATGGGGGGTGAGCTTAAAGCGTGTGGGTAACAGTTTTATAATCGATACCAAGCAAAATCATTAAAATATTCATTTCCATTGTAAAACTCACATTGAATCATAAAAATCCCAATTCTCCATTTATCAAGAAAATTATAAACAACATAAGTCATGCATTCAATAAACTTGTCAACACATAATCACATTAAATGGTTTGGGTGGATCCAAAATAAAATGTACTACACATTTTCATATAATGGTCCTATTTAGCTGTGAACAGAACGTACTATCGCAATTCCACTTAATGGTCTTGTGTAGTCGTGAACTTATAAGAGTTCATGAAGGAGCTCCATGCCATTAGCGGGCAGACGGAGAAGTCTTTGGTTAATGTGCACTTGACATTCTTAGGGGACCACCATAAAATCACATAATCATGCATTTCACGTCTTGAAAACTTGTTACCCAAAATGGCACATTTTCGAAACATGATTTCATAAACTTGATATCTTTTCAAAATCATTTCCATTTTTCATTTCATAATTCATCCACAAAATTCATACAAACAACATGTAGCACTTTCTCAAAACATTTAAAGAATAATAAATACATATTTAAAAGTAGTTGAAAACATTTATTTCCATTTCTTGAAAGAAACATTAATGACTTATTATTCAATTATAAAAATGTAACCCACCTTGAATTCCTTGCTTATAACTTGCTCAAATGTGCCTCTCCTCTTGCTCCTGTTGTCTTTCTTGATTTCCTTTTCATAGGCAAAAATCCCAAGTTCAATTGGGTTACAAAATTGAAAACCCACAAAGTACATTTACTAAAATTGTTTCTAAAAAACTTAGACCCATGCATTTCCTAAGATTCATGAACCAAAACCCTTCCAAAATCCAAAAGATTAAGTAAGATCTTACCTTGAGTCTTCACCCAATAAAGAGATTATTGGTTCAAAAGAAAGCTCATATCTTCCTCTACCTTTTTCCCTTCTTGCACAACCTCAAAATTTGTCTTGAAAGTTTAGAAAAGATGAAACCCTAGCTCAACTCTCTTATTTCCTCTCAACCACCGAAACCTCTCTTCTTTCTCACTTTGATTCGTTATTTCTCTTATTTCTCTCCTATTTTTGTTTTCCCCTTCTTTGGGATGAAGACAACACTTCTTTCTTCCCATTTTACCCATAATGGTTGAGAAAAGTCCACCTTGCCCTTCCTTTAATACCTTATGGTTTTTAAACTTAAGTAAGCTACCTAAAACACCTTTTATGTATTCTTACTACTTTTAGTTTAACTAACCCATGCAATAAATTTTACTAACATAGACAAAAAAAATAACTCCTAAAAATCCACCTATCATAACCTCATAATTCATTTAAATCATGCTTAATTAAAGAAAAAATTTCGGGTCTAACATTTCTCCCCCTCTTAAAAGAATTTTGTCCTCAAAATTATTACCTTAGTCATTGAAGAGTTGTGGATACTTCTCCCTCATGGCTTCTAAGGACTCCCACATGACCTCTTCAACAGAATGGTTTCTCCATAAGACTTTTACTAGTTGAATTGTCTTGTTCTTGAGGACCTTTTCCTTAGTGTCCAAGATCTCCACTTGAGTCTCTTCATAAGTTAAATTATCTCTCAGTAGAACCTTAGTGGATTGAATGATGTGAGAGGGATTTGATCTATATCTCTTCAACATGAAAACACGAAAAACATCATAAATATGTGATAATTCTAGTGGCAGTGCCAACCTATAGGCTAGTGGTCCAATCCTCTCAAGAATTTCATAAGGACCCACATATCTTTGGCTCAACTTGCCCTTCTTGTCAAATCTCATGACTCCTTTCTAAGGAGATGTCTTAAGGAAGACTTTCTCACTGATTTCATACTCCATTTTCTTTCAGCGTGCATTAATATAGTTTTTCATTCTATCTTGAGCCGTTTTCAGCGTTTGCGTAACTAACTTGACCTTGTCGACTATCATTTGAATCAATTCTGGTCCTATTAGTTTCCTTTCTCCTTTTTCATCCTAGCATACAGGAGTTCTACATCTCCTCCCATACAGTGCTTCTTAAGGAGCCATATGAATGCTTGAATGATACAAATTATTGTAAGAAAATTTGACCAATAGCAAATGCTCGTCCCAAGCTCCTTTGAAATCCATTACACGTGCCCTGAGCATTCCCTCAAGGGTCCAAATGGTCCTCTTAAATTGACCATTTGTCTGGGGGTGAAAAGCCGTGCTAAAATTCAATTTTGTCCCTAGAACCTCTTGTAAACTTCCCCAAAATCTTGAAGTGAATTGAGAATCCCTGTCAGAAACTATAGAATTTGGAATTTCATGTAATCTTACTATCTCATCAATATACTTCTTTGCTAGCACATGCTAAGAATCAGTTTGTTTAATTGCTAGAAAATGGGTTGACTTCATCAAACGATCAACAATACCCCATATGACATCATGTTTCCTACTAGTCTTGGGAAAACCCATAAGAAAATCCATGGTTACCTGTTGCCATTTCCACTCAGGAATGGACAATGGCCTAAACTTGCCTGAAGGTGCCTGGTGTTTAGCCTTGACTTGCTGACACACTAGACATTGCTTGCTTATTCTGCTACATCCCTCTTTATGCCTTTCCACCAGAAATGCTCTTTCAGATCTTTGTACATCCTGTTGTTACCTGGGTGTATGGCAAAAGGCACATTATGTGCCTCATTAAGTATCTCGTCCTTTACTTCCTTGACATTCGGGATACAAAGTATGTTCCTTATAACCATAAGTCCGTCATCCCTCACTACCACTTTAGATTTCTTGCCATTCAGAATTTCTTCTCAGAGCTTACTTAATTATGCATCATGTGCTTGTAACTCCCTAACCTTCTCTCTAAATATCGGTCTTACTTTGAAGGTAGCAACAATACAATCAGGTTCCTTTTGTTTCAAACTTGTCCTAAGCTTAGCCATCTCTTCCAATAACAACAAATAAATGGTCTGAATGTAAGCTATAGAAGATTTCCTATTCAAGGCATCCGCCACCACATTCGCCTTTCCTGGATGGTATTCAATCAACATGTCATAATCCTTGAGCAACTCTAACCACCTTCTTTGTCTCAAATTCAATTCCTTTTAGCTCAAAAAATACTAGAGACTTTTATGATCTGTAAAAATCCTCGTTTGAACCCTATATAAAAAATGTCTCCAAATCTTCAAGGCAAAAATTAATGCTTCCAATTCCAGATCATGTATCAGATAATTCAACTCATACAACTTCAATTGCTGTGAAGCATAGGCTATTACTTTGTCTCCTTGCATCAACACACAACCCAAACCCTTTCTTGAAGCATCGTTGTACACTGTATAACCCTCATCTCCAATAGGCAAAATCAAAATTGGAGCATTTTTTAGTCTACACTTGAGCTCCTCAAAGCTTTTCTGACATTTCTCACTCCAGATAAATTTCTGATTCTTCCTCAATAACTTAGTCATCAGAGCAGCTATCATAGAAAATCCTTCAACGAATCTCCTATATTAACCTGCCAGAACCAGAAAACTCTTCACTTCTGCCACTGTCTTTAGTGCATGCCAATTCACCACTGCTTTAACCTTCCTTGGATCAATATGTACCCCATCCTTCGAAATTACATGTCCAAGGAATACTACCCTATGAAGCCAAAACTCACACTTTTTAAACTTAGCATAAAGTTCCTTCTCCCTCAATGTTTGCAACGCTATCCTGAGATGTTAAGGAGAAATATCATCGATAAACATTATGACAAACTGATCCGGATACTCCCTGAAGACCCTATTCATGAGATCCATAAAAGAAGTTAGAGCATTGGTCAATCCAAAAAGCATGACTAAAAACTCATAATGTCCATACTGTATCCTGAAGGCTGTTTTATTTACATCAGACTCCCTGATTCTAAGCTAATGATAACCTGACCTGAGATTAATCTTTAAAAATACCCTTTGTTCCCTATAGCTGGTCAAACAGATCGTCTATTTGGGCCAGAGGGTACTTGTTTTTAATGGTCACCATGTTGAGTCTCCGGTAATTAATACATATTCTCCATGTTCTATCCTTCTTCTTAACAAACAAAATCGACGCTCTCTAAGGTGACGAACTCCGTCTTATATATCCCTTCTCCAACAATTCTCCCAACTGTTCCTTAAGCTCCTTCAACTCAGGTGGAGCCATTCTATAAGGTGGTATCGAAATAGGACCGGTACCAGGAATCAAATCAATGACAAACTTGATTTTTCTCACTGGTGGCAACCCAAGTAAGTCCTCTGGGAACATATCAGGAAATTCCCTTACAACTGAAAAATCCTCTAACCTATCTTCATTCACATTAGCGTCCATAACATGCCCCAAGAAGGCTTCACACACCCTTTTCATCATCCTGTTAGCTAGCAAAGATGAAGTAATTCTTGGTGATGATGTTTTCCTGTCCCCTCTGAAAATTACCTTCTCACCGTTGACCAAATCAAATTCCACCTCCTTAAGGTCACAATCTAAATTTGCATGATATTTCTCCATAACATCCATTTCAAGTATAACATCTAAGCCTTTTAAGTCTAGAGGTAGTAAGTCTACTACCAGTCTAGCACCATCAATGAAGAGCTCACAACCTCTATATACTTGACTTATTATCACATTCCTCCTTAAAGGGGTACTAACAATTAAAGAGTTATCCAAAGGCATCAAATTCACTCCATGTAATGCCATGCTTGCAACAATAAAAGAATGTGTGGAACCAGAAT
>JANSVA010000009.1:25805020-25815606 GCA_025504915.1 Erythroxylum reticulatum | reverse complement strand
AATTCTCAGTTTGGTCAGTTCAATGATCATATCTCCATATGCATCATCTATATATATAACTTAGTAAATGAGATCTACTAATATCCATCCAATAGATACTATTACATACATACTGATCCAACCAGATCATTAAAGTCCTTATATGATGATCCTATGATCAAGAATAGATTAAACCCTAAAGACTTGACTCTCATTATCATAATCTCCATTATGATGGAAAATGTATAAATTTAATCAAGGACTTATCATATTAGAATAAAAAATAATAAACATAATATGATAATATAATCATTTGCTATGTTATTAAACAAAATTAATAATTACAAAAAAAATGTTGTTTCTATTATATAACGATTGGGTCATGGGCATAATTCCAACAATCCCCCACTTGACCTAGACCCAATCGATCATGAACTTCAATCCTATTTTTCACTTGTGCTTATTAAACTCCTTTCATCCAAGCGACTTAGTGAAGGGATCTGCAACATTCTCCTTTCCTTTAACCTTTTGAATTTAAACGTCCTCACGCTCAACAATTTCTCTAATCAGATGAAACTTCCACAAAACATGTTTAGATCTTTGGTGCGACCTTAGTTCCTTAGCTTGTGCAGTAACACTAATATTGTCACATAATAAAGGAACATCTTCCTTTATCGAAGGAACCACACCCAGTTTAATTAAAAACTTTTTCATCCAAACAACTTCTTTAGCTGCATCGTATGTAGCTATATATTCTGCTTCAGTAACTGAATTAACTATAGTAGCTTGCTTGGAAATTTTCCAACTCACTGCTCCTCCATTCAAGGTAAAAATATAACCAAAGGTAGATTTGTTATTATCCTTATCTGATGCAAAGCTAGCATCAGTATAGCCTATTAGCTTTAATTTATAATCTTCGCATATAAGGAATTAGTCCTTGGTTCTTCTCAAGTACTTAAGGATGGTTTTAACCACTTTCCAATGTTCCTTACCTAGTTTACCTTAGTACTTGCTCGCTATTGCTAGTGTGTAGGCTACATCAGGACTTTTATATGTCGTGGTATACATGATAGCTCCTACTGTGCTAGCATATGGGACCCTACTCATGTTCTATCTTTCTTCTAGGGTTTTAGGATAATCCTCCTTACTAAGAGAAATTCCAATGCCTATCGATAGATAACCTTTTTTGGAATTTTCGATGTGATACCTTTTTCAGATAGTATCAATGTACATGGATTGGGAGTGCCCTAGGAGCTTCCTTAATCTATACATGGATTGGGAGTGCCCTAGGAGCTTCCTTAATCTATCTCTATAGATCTTGATTCCAAGAATGTAAGCTGCTTCTCCTAAATCCTTCATAGAGAATTGTTCAGATAGCCAAATCTTTGTCTTTTGCATGGCTAGTACATTATTTCTATTAGCAATATGTCATCTACATACAACACTAGGAAAACAGCTATGCTCCCACTAACCTTCTTGTACACACATGGCTCTTCTTCACATTTAACTAGTCAAGTGGTAAGGTAGGGCGCTCATAGATGAGAGACTTTAGGAAAGTGGTTCAGGTACAAAATCAAACTTTGCAATTGATATATTGAAGCGAATATTCCAACTTCGTGAAACTTGCTTCAATCCATAAATGGATCTTTGTAGCCTACATATTTTATTATGAGTAGATGGCAATGTGAAACCTTTAAGTTAAGTCAAATAGAAATCTTCCTTGAGTTCTCCATTAAGAAACACTATTTTCACATCCACTTTCCATATATTATAATCATAATATGTAGCTATAGCAAGTAGAATCCGAATAGCATTATCATTGGGGAAAAAGTTTTATCATAATCAATACCTTCCTTTTGATTATATCCCTTGGTAACAAGACAAACTTTATAGGTTTCAACCTTCCCGTCTTCTCCATTTTTTTTCTTAAATAACCATTTACATCCTATGAGTTTTATATCCTTTGAGGGATCAACCAAAGTCCATACTTTGTTCATTCTCATAGATTCTAACTCGGATTCCATGGCCTTAAACCACTTCTCATGATCTGGACTTGTCATAGCCTCTTCGTAAGTCTTAGGGCATCATCAATATGTGGGATATCATTAATATGATTATCCTTGTCACCTTGCACCATTAAGTTTAATATATCTGGTGCACGACGATCCCTAGTAGACCTTCTAAGAGGATCATGTTCAATAGGTTCTTCCTTTACTTGATCTTGTTGTTGCACTGGTTCTTGGACAAGTTTATTAACCAGTCCATTCTCCTCAACGGTTGAGGCTGGTACCCTATATGTTAATTTTAAGACATCAAATCAAGGCTGCTCAACATGCATTTGATGCTCTTGAGCTTGTGTTGATTTGTCAGAATCTTGAATTTCATCAAGATCTATTTCTACACCATGACTTCCTCCATTAAGGAACTCCCTTTCTAAAAAGGTTACATTTCTGGCCACAAATATTTTGTGTTCAAAAAGGTGATAGAAATAGTATCTCATAGTTTCCTTGGGATAGCTAACAAATCTACACTTGTCAAATCTTACTTCAAGCTTATCTGGCAGTAATCTCTTGACATAAGCTAGATAATCCTAAAGTTTCAAATGTTTTAGGTTAGGCTTATGTCCTTTCCACATCTCATATGGAGTTTTAGTGACTACTTTAGTGTGAACTTTGTTTAATAAATAGGCAGTGGCTTCTAAAGCATATCCACATAGGAAGATAGGAAGATTAGTGAACCCGATCATAGATCTCACCATATCCAATAAGATTTGATTTCTCATTTCTGAAACACCATTGTGTTGTGGTGTTCCTAGATAAGCCCACTGAGATAAAATTCCATCTTGTCTTAGATAATCAACAAAATCAACACTAAGATACTCACGGCCACGATCAGATCTTAATGCCTTTATACTCTTACCAATTTGTTTTTTAACTTCACTACGGAATCTTTGGAATATTTCAAATGATTCAAACTTATGTTTCATAAGATACACAAATCCATATCTTGACATATCATCAGTGAAAGTAATAAAATAAGAATATCCACCTTTAGCTTGAACTTTCATAGGCCTACAAACATCAGTATGTATGAGTCCTAAAAGTTCACTAACTCTCTCTAGTTCCAGTAAAAGGAGATTTGATCATTTTACTTTTAAAACAAGACTCACAAGTTTCATATGATTCATAATCATATTGACCAAGGCATCCTTCCTTGTGCAACTTGTTTACTCTTTTTTCACCAATATGACCAAGTCTATAATGCCAAAGGTAAGTTTGATTTGCTTGATTATCTCTCTTCCTTTTTTGACCAAAAATATTCATGATTGGATAAACAACTATTTCAGGTAAGACATAAAGATCATATTGTAAATAACCACTTACATATAATCAATCACCATGAAATATATTACATTGGTTATTCTTAAAGATTGTATGAAATTCACGCTTATCTAATGACAAAATGGAAACAATATTTGAATCAAATTTAGGAACATAATAATAATCTTCCAAGAATAAAGTCTTTCCTGTAGACATAACAAGAGAAATAGTTCCTATAGCAAGGGCAACAACACTTTCCCCGTTCCCAACTTATAGCTTAACTTCTACCTTCTTCAATATCCTACTGATCCTTAGACTCTGCAACATATTGAAAATGTTAAAGCTACTACCAATATCTAATACCCATTAGTATAATTAATAATAGTTAAAGAAATCATGAAAAAAGTTTTCATAAATGTCCTACCTTCTTTCTTGCCTTTCAAAGTAGCCAAATACTCTGGGCAGTTCCTCTTCCAGTGTCCCTTCTTTGTACAGAAGAAACATTCAGCATCCTTTTGGTCAACATTCGTCTCCTTATCCTTAGATTTGTTCCAAACACCCTTGGGTGCAAGATTATTTTTCTTGGGCTTCTTCTTGCCCTTCCACTTACGCTTAGAAGAGTTACTAACCAGGTTCACAGACCCTGACACTTTCACCTTCTCAGATGATGCTACTTGATTTTCATAATCGATCAACAAGTTGAGCATTTCATGAAGATCACAGTCCATCTTGCTCATGTTAAATTTAACAATGAACGGTGACAAAATATTAGTAAGAGACTGTAAGATCAAATCTTGTGACAACTCTTTCCCTAGTAGCACCCTAACTTCTCTAGTTGTTCTATAAGATCAATCATCTTAAGAACATGGGGTCCCACAGGAGATTTGAGATTTAGTTCAAACTTGAATAGGGAATTAGATAATTGGTATCTAGCAGTCCTACTTTGTGACCCATACATCTTCTTAAGATGCTCAATGATCGGTCGAGGATTCATACCTTCATGCTGCCTTTGGAGTTCGTAACTCATTGATTCCAGAATAATACACTTAGCATTAGTACTATGTTCATTGTACTTAAAATATGAATCTAATACATTAGCATCATCAATTCCCTCAAGAGGTGGTTCCTTCATGGGTTTATTGATCACATCGATAAGTTTTTCAAGCATGAGAATAATTCTCAAATTGCAGCATTAATCATCAAAATTGTACCCGCTAGCTTGTTAACATAAAAAATGCTTCACAGTGATATAGTAGAAATTTTGAGAAATCTAATAAAAAGAAAACACCATAATAAGAACACAATCATATATCATTAAGACATGGACTTTTATCTAAATGATATAAATCCTTTAAAACATGAATGAGTCCCTTGGTTGTCAAGTCGTTACTCATGCATCATTAAAGAGTGATAAATTTCCTATTTTATCATATAAAATTTATAGTACGCTCAATACTATATAGTCCCCTGGTTGTCAGGTTGTTCCTATTAGTATAATTTAATTTTATCCATCCAAGTGACGAATAATTAATTAATATTATACTCCTTAGGTAGTCTAGGCTAAAAGTATTAAATTAAGTAATTTTTTCTCACACATGCATCATATGCAATAGAAAATATTATTTATCCCTAAACTACAAGTCATCTGGTTATCAGGTCAATCCTTGTAAACACAAATAACTATTATTATCTTCTTGGGTGGAAAATTCTTTTTAAGAAAATATCATATATTATATCAAAATAAACTCAATAATTTTAAGGGGTCAAGATTTCATGTTATTAAAGCAATTTTAATTAGTGATCATATCACATTTAATAAAAGGCCTTATAACTGTGATCAATTCTGCCCAATTGATCAAGCAAAAAACCTCACCTTAAAGAAGTAATGAAATCAACGCCACTTCAGGACATAAGTATAGTCTTTTATGATGACTTAAGTGTTCACCATTCAGAAATGAAGAACAACGCCCAAAGGAGTTGTTTAATGGCCAATTGTTTGGTTAATAAACAATTGCTAATTGAAACTTCAAGAGATGGGACCAAATAACATATAATAAAAAGCAAGGTGACCTTTCACCATCCAACGTACTCTTTTTCATTTGCTTTTAAAACCATATATTTATGATAACAACTGTTAAAAGCTTTTCATCAAAAGCTTTTAAACAACAACTTTATATTAAACCATGTGTACCACATCTCATTTTGATTAAAATTCGTTAAGCCCTTGGAGGTTTAATAAAAAATATTCCAAGGTTTGCACTATAGGGTACAACCTCGGGTCGTTCTCTTAATCAAAACCTAAGTGAATGGGCCTAAGTTAACCTATATGTCATGAAATGCAAGGTAATTGTGTGAAAAGGGGTTTTAGTTTTTGAAATCATTAACTCAATTAAATTGAATTGTAAAATGTAATTTTTTTGGATTTTAGGGAATCAGAAACTTGGAAAGGTAAAAACAAGTGATTAAACAGTGATAAAGTCCTCTTGGAAATGAGTTCTGGCTATCATAGTTCGAAATTGATTTTGATGAGAGTAAAAATCACTAAGTTTCAAATTGGTAAACCTTAAAGAACTCTTTAAGTCCAGGATCTTAATCAATGGGACTCCATTTCTTAAGGTCCTGTTATATGCTCTTAGTGTGTGTAGTGGGATAAGTCCATGTAACAAGTCAATTGAAATCTAGAATTAACTCAATATCAAACATGACCATATATGATAGGAGAGAATCAAAGATTACAAATAGACATATATGAAACTTCATATATTTAAGCACAAGTTCTGCATAAACGAATCCAAACTACACAATATGAATATCCAAGATTTGATTACAACTATAATCAAGTAGCTCAACCATCCATTACAAATCCTAAACCTAGGAATGTATAAAGTAAGAGCTGAACTATGGGTTGCAACACTCCCCTTTTAAGTCTCATGGAACTCTAGCCATTGCTACATCTTCAAAAAGAAACGAAATGCCTAGCCACGCATAGCTCTCAGAAGCTTCACAACTGAGAAGGAATCATAGGCACCCATGGTAGAAGATTGATAATGAAAAATAGAAGAAGAAAATAGGGTTAGATGAGAGAGAAAAATGATGGAGGATGTTTTTGGAGGCTGTCTATGTCATGTCCCACATCCTTCCCTTTTACTTCTAAAAAAATAGGGTTTCTAAGTAGGTATCCAAGTCAGTTTTTTATAAATGGGTAAGTGAGTTTCCAAAAATAACTCGAGTCTAACTATTGTTTTTACCGCGATGAAAGAATGAGTTCGCCATGACGAACTTTTCCCGAAAGGCTTTACTGGAGTTTTTGTGACTTTTCCACGATGACGTCAAATCTTCATCGTGGTGAACTTTTCCCGAAAGGGTTTCTATTTGAGTTCTCTGGTTTCGCCGCGACAAAACATCATCCTCACCTCGGCAAACTTTGTTTGTTGGTGTTGTTAACCTATGTTATTGAATTTCTTAGTTTTCACTCTTAGCTCTACTTCTTGAGTGTCCTACAATGAAAAGTAATAGTTTGCAATATCAATTGTCCTAAAAATCAAATGAGTGCAATTACTAACTATTTGTGACAATTTTACCTTCAAACTACATTAATTCAAAACAAGCACTTATAAGCTAAATTAAGCACAATATCCGATAATAAGAGTCAAAAAGTATAACAAAAACCATGAAATTGTCACAAAATAATATAGAAAACTTGGGTTCAATCAAATTCCCCTACGCTTAAACATTTGTACTCTTGGACAAAGTGTATAACAGTCACAAAGATACAAGTGGAAAAGAAATACCGACCATACTTAAAAATGAGAGCAGAAAATCAGTTAAACCACTTCCTCGAAAATCAACTAAAGCAGATTGAAAGAACGCTAAGAAAATAAACACTATAAGTATTTAATCTAAGAGGTTAGGCAAAAGAGATTTCTCTCAAAGGAACGTGTTTAACTCTCAACTCACCTATCTTGGGATAATTTCACTCTAAAATCTACTTAGTACATTCTCTACCATAAGCTTTTGATAATTCTACCTCTCCACCACAAGAACTATAATTTCGAAAATCAAGAGCACTTTCAGGGTTGTAATGTACGGAAGGCTAAATGAAATGGATCAAATAGAAGAAAAAGATGAGTAACATGCATCACAATTATTTTCCACATGAAATAAGAGTCAACAATGTGAAAGAAAATATTTAAAAAAATCTCATATAGTTTTTTTTACAACTTTCTTTTCTTCTTCGACTTTTCTCTTTTGAGAAAGCTTTCTTAACTTTTTCTTTCTTTTCTTTTTGAGAAAGCTCTTCTTTATTATTTATTTTATTTTATTTATTTTTAACTAGAGATAAAATATTTACATCAATTATGGAAATATGTATGCACTTAAAAAGATGGCTCAAAGGGGCCCCGGACCCAGATGGTCCTGCTCCAGATGTGCCAGTGCTGCTCATCGGGTCATCCTCATCAAAGAGCAACTGGAAATGAAAATGCTCTACGATTAACACATCCATGCACTGACGATAACGCCTATCTCGGTTGAGACTAGGCCGATTAGTTGAGAGGCAACAAGTTGCTAGATAAAAGGATTTTTGGGGGGAGCTAAAGGAAGGGGTCTCTCTTTAATATAGGGCCTAGTTTCTGCTTTCTCATACAATTCCTTAAAAGTAAAGCTATTGGAGGTATTAGACTTACTAGGAGTGGTAGCGTTCTTAGTTCGAAGCATTGTCCTACAGAAAACGCACACAAAATCATAAAGTAAGCAAACGAACAAAGTGAACTAAAAATGATAGCCTAAGCATCTAACAAAGTATATTCAACAATTCTAGGTAACCTACACAAAACTAATCTAAAGCTAAAATAGAAGAGAAAATGAAATGTACAAACTATTCTACCCTAAACATTAATAGAAACTAAGAAAATGAGGAAAAGAAATACTTACGAAGAATAGGGGAATCTATGCAGAGACAACTTGCGAATGAGACAATGACTTGAGAAGAAAAGAGGATGGCCGCAGCAAAAACGAGAGTGGAAACAAATTAAGATAGTAGGAAGGGGTAATAAGGGTGTTGACGAGTGAAATGATAGAAAGGGATGTGGTGAATAAGAATGATTAAGAATGAATAGGGCAGAATGGTAATCTCACTAATAAAAATTTCACACAGATTCGACCTTCGTCACGGCGAAGTTAACTCGAAAGAAATAAAAGGAAAATATCGGAGTTTTGTTGCGACGTCGTGGAATCCACGCCACGACGAAATTAACCCAAAAGAAATAGAGAAGAACTAGTGGGATTTCACCACGGAGACGTGGAATCCACGCCGCTACGAAATGAACCAGAAAGCCACAAAAAGAAATAAGGTTACTTTGCCTCAGTGACATGGACTCCACACCGCGGCGAAATTAACCCTAAAGCAACATAAATAAATACTGGGGATTTTACTACAGCGACGTGGAATCCACGCCAAAGTGAAATTAACTCGAAAAAAAAATAAAGGAATTGCTGGGGAGTTCGCCACGGTGAAAGCGTGAGTTTGCCACGGCAAAAGTAACCTGAAACCCAACTAGACAAGCATAAACGTTCAATAAAGGAATGAGAAACATGACTGACAAACAAATGACACAGGTTGGGTACTCAATAAACCTTTAAGTGCATATATAAAGTCATAAGGCACCAGATAAGCTCAAGAAAATAAAGTGCAACATAATTAACCATATCAACATCCTCAAATTTGAAGATATGTCATGCATTAGGTGAATAAGTACAACAAAAATAAAGTAGGAGACGGAACTAGAAGGGGGTCTTATTGAATTTGCAAAATACTAATTAAACTAACACTAAGCTAATGTTCCTACTAAAATAGTTTCTCTCCCACACTTACTCAACAAACTAGTGCACCTGAAAATGTCATAATCAATCACAGAGCAAGAGTAAGTAAACAAGTTAAGGAAAGAAACAACCTGAAAATTACAGAGGTTGTTGGTTCTCATAATAGAGCTTCAGTAGATGGCCATTCACTTTGCGTTTGGCTCCAGTCTCTTCATGTAAAATCTCTACCACACAAAAATTGTGCATCTTAGTGACTGTGTATGGCCCATCCCAACGAGTGTTGAACTTTCCATACTTAAAAGTAAAACGAGCCTTGAATAACAAAACTTTGTCTCCTTCCTTAAAGTTCTTCCTCTAGAGAACTTTATTGTGCATCAACTTTGTTTTCTCCTTGTGGACGCGAGAGTTTTCGTACGTCTCTAGCCTTAACTCCTCTAATTCTTGCAACTGCAGCATCCTCTCCATACCAGAAGATTCCAAGTCCATGTTGCACCGCTTGACTGCCTAATATGCTTTATGCTCCAACCCGACCGGTAAATGACAAGCTTTGCCATAGATTAAACGGTAGGGAGACATACCTATTGGTGACTTGTAGGTAGTTTGATAAGCCCATAATGCTTCTTTTAACGCAAGCTCCAGTCTTTCTTTAATGGCTTTACTATCTTCTCCAAGATATAATTTACCTCTCTATTCAATATTTCAGCTTGACCATTAGTTTGTGGGTGGTATGCAGTGGAGACTTTGTGAGTGACACCAAATTTAGAAAATAGGTTATCAACTACCTATTACAAAAGTGTGTTCCTCTATCACTCACCACAGCCTTTGGAATCTCAAACCTACAGAAAATGTTGGACTTAAGAAATTTAGATAGTATTTAGGCATCATCTTTTCTAGTAGGTACAGCCTCTATCCATTTGGATACATAATCGACAGCTAAAAGGACATACATAAAACCAAAAGATGGAGGAAAGGGACCCATGAAATCAATGCCCTAAACATTAAAGATTTGGCAAAATAGTAAAGGCTACTGAGGCATTTCATGCCTGTTACCTAACCCTCCAAAACGTTGACATTTGTCACATAACCGGCAAAATGTAAAAGAATCTTTAAAAAGGGTAGGCCAATAAAAACCAGAATCTAGAATTTTTCTAGATGTTCTCCTTACAGTAAAATGCCCACCACAAACCATTGAATAGCAAACTGAAATTATAGAATCGAATTCTTCACTAGGCATGCATTTTCTGATGACTTGGTCACTGCACATTCGCCATAGATGAGGAGCACCCCAAATGTAATGCCTAGCTTCACTCCTTAGCTTTTGGGCCTGCGACTTAGACATAATAGGAGGGGTTAGTCTAGCCATGAGATAAGTGACTATATATGCATACCAAGGCTCCTTTAAAACTAAAGCACATAAAATTGAATCAGGAAAAAAATCGTAAGTAAGTTCAGAAGAGTCCACTCCCC
>JANSVA010000009.1:25787752-25804920 GCA_025504915.1 Erythroxylum reticulatum | reverse complement strand
TCACTTTAACTTTAATTCAATACACCTGTGTAACATAATCTCATTAACATTAACATGCTAATTAACTCCAACATACATTATTATAGCAAGACCCCAAAATAATCTAATCATGCTTATTTATTAAGGAAAAAAAATGGGGGGCCAACAGCAGCAAAAGATGTTCGTCACTACGCTGAACTTGCCTGACGCTGTTGATCACTTGTGTTCTTAAATTTCTTGGTTTTCACTCTTGGCTCTACTTCTTGAGTGTCCTGCAATGAAAAATAATAGTTTGCAATATCAATTGTCCTAAAAATTAATTGAGTGCAATTACTATCTATTTGTTACAATTTTACCTTCCATTATATTAATTCAAAACAAGCACTAATGAACTAAATTAAGCACAATATCCGATAATAAGAGCCAAAAAGTATAACTAAAACCATGAACTTGTCACCAAATCATATAGAAAACTTGGGTTCAATCAAATTCCCTGACACTTAGACCTTTTTACTCCTGGACAAAGCTTATAAAAATCAAAGAGATTCAAGTGCAAAAGAAAATATCGACATGCTTAAAAATGAGAGCAGAAAATTAGTGAAATCAATTTCTTAGAAAGCAACCAAAGCATACTAAAAGAGTGCTAATAAAATAAACAGTATAAGTATTTAATCCAAGAGATTGGGCAAAAGAGATTTCTCTTAAGGAAATGTGTTTAACTCTCAACTCACTTATCTTGGGATAATTTCACTCTAAAACTACTTAGTCCATTCTCTACCATAAGATTATGATAATTCTACCTCTCCACCACAAGAACTATAATTTCGATAATCAAGAGGACTTTCAGTGTTGTAATGTAAAGAAGGCTAAATGAAATGGATTGAATAGAAGAAGAAAAATGAGTACATGCATCACAATTAATTTCCACATGAAATAAGCATCAATGATGCGTAAGAAAATATTTAAACAAAAAATCTCACTTTTTTTCTTTGGTTTTTCTAAATAACTTTTCTCTTTTGAGAAAGCTTTTTGATTTTTGATTTTTGATTTCTGATTTTCGATTTTAATTTTTGATTTTTTGAAAGCTTTTGGAAGTTTTTTCATCTTCTTTGTGATGAACTTTTCCCGAAAGGTTTCTTCTTGAATTCTCCAGTTTTCGCTGCCGTGAAAGATGATCCTCGTCACGACGAACTTGCCTATTGATCTTGTTCAGTTGTGTTATTAAATTTCTTGGTTTTCACTCTTGGCTCTACTTCTTGAGTGTCCTGTAATGAAAAATAATAGTTTACAATATTAATTGTCCTAAAAATCAATTGAATGCAAACTATCTATTTGTGACAATTTTACCTTCAACTACATTAATTCAAAACAAGCCCTTATAAGCTAAATTAAGCAAAATATTTGATAATAAGATCCAAAAAGCATAATAAAAACCATAAAATTGTTACCAAATAATATAGAAAACTTGGGTTCAATCAAATTCCCCCACACATAGACCTTTGTACTCCTAGACAAAGCTTATAAAAATCAAAAAGATTCAAGTGCAAAAGAAAATATCGACTATGCTTTAAAATGAGAGAAGAAAATTAGTTAAATCACTTTTTCAGAAATCATCCAAAGCAGATTGAAAGAGTGCTAAGAAAATAAACACTATACGTATTTAATCTAAGAGATTAGGCAAAAGACATTTCTGTCAAGGAAATGTGTTTAACTCTTAACTCACTTGTCTTGGGATAATTTCACTCTAAAATCTACTTAGTCCATTCTCTACCATAAGCTTGTGATAATTCTACCTTTCCACCATAAGAACTATCATTTTGATAATCAAGAGGACATTCAAGGTTGTAATGTATGGAAGGCTAAATGAAATGGATTGAATAGAAGAAGAAAAATGAGTACATGCATCACAATTATTTTCCATATGAAACAAGCATCAACAATGCGTAAGAAAATATTTAAACAAAAAATTTCACTTTTTTCTCTTTGGCTTTTCTCAATAACTTTGCTCTTTTGAGAAAGCTTTCTGATTTTTTATTTTTATTTTTCTTTTTGAAAACTTTTTGAATTTTTTTCATCTTCGTCGTGATGAACTTTTCCCGAAAGGTTTCTTCTTGAATTCTCTGGTTTTTGTCGCGGCAAACTTGCTTATTGATGTTGTTCACTTGTGTTCTTAAATTTCTTGGTTTTCACTCTTAGCTCTACTTCTTGAGTGTCCTACAATGAAAAATAATAGTTTGCAATATCAATTGTCCTAAAAATCAATTGAGTGCAATTATTATCTATTTGTGACAATTTTACCTTCAACTACATTAATTCAAAACAAGCACTCATAAGCTAAATTAAGCACAATATCTGATAATAAGAGCCAAAAAGTATAACAAAAACCATGAAAATTTCACCAAATAATATAGAAAACTTGGATTCAATAAAATTCCCCCACATTTAGACCTTTGTACTCCTAGACAAAGCTTATAAAAATCAAAGAGATTCAAGTGTAAAAGAAAATATTGACATGCTTAAAAATTAGAGCAGAAAATCAGTTAAATCAGTTTATCAGAAATCAATCAAAGTAGATTGAAAGAGTGCTAAGAAAATAAACACTATAAGTATTTAATCCAAGAGATTGGGCAAAAGAGATTTCTCTCAAGGAAATGTGTTTAAGTCTTAATTCACTTATCTTAGGATAATTTCACTCTAAAATCTGCTTAGTCCATTCTCTACCGTAAGCTTGTGATAATTCTACCTCTCCACCACAAGAACTATAATTTCAATAATCAAGAGGACTTTTAGGGTTGTAATGTATGAAAGGCTAAATGAAATGGATTGAATAGAAGAAGAAAAATGAGTACATACATCACAATTATTTTCCAAATGAAACAAGCGTCCAGGATGCGTAAGAAAATATTTAAACAAAAAATCTCACTTTTTTCTTTGACTTTTCTGAATAACTTTTCTCTTTTGAGAAGGCTTTCTGATTTTTGGTTTTGATTCTGATTTTTTGTTTTTGATTTTTGATTTTTTGAAAACTTTTGGAACTTTTTCTTTCTTTTCTTTTTGAGAAAGCTCTCTTTTTAAAAAAGTTTTACTAAAGATCAAATATTCACATTAATTGTGGAAATATGCATGCACTCAAAAAGATGGCTTAAAGGGGCTAGCAATGGTTAAGTGTTTGGGGTTTGTGTTTGGGTAAGAAGGGTTTCTGAAAAGAATGCCTCTATCATATTAACAAAATTTTAGTTCATCAAGCTTTAATCAAGAATTAAAACAAGTTTTAGAGAGATATAAAATTAAGCAGATGCACACACGAATGAAAGAATCAGGCCCAAATATCCTTCCAATAACATTAGTATCTCAATTAAGCAATCTTAAGGTATAAAAATGCATAGTGTTACTTTTTCAGCATACCCTCACTTACCTCTCGTGAAAACATTGAAAATAGAATTAACCAAAAATAACTATCTTTTAAGAACATAGATGGTTTTCTAAAAACACATGGATAACTTTGAAATTTACAAAATCTTTAAAACACAGGAGTGAAAAGAATCTAATTTGGGAGAACCATTGAAATGAGGGAATTAAAACAGAAATTTTTTTAGAATTTAAACAGATTTTTTTAAATTTTATGGAGGAGATTGACTTCGCTGCAACAAAACATAAGTTCACCCTGGCGACACTAAAAATGGGTAGATTCGTCATGGCATAATCATAAGCTCACTGTGGCGAAATATGACAGAGAGGAAGAAACACTTGAGAAACATGCAATTCACCTCAACTACCAAGTTTAAAAATTTGCAAATGACACACAAATGTCTTGTCCAAAACCAATTAAATGGCCAAAAATGATGCATAAAGAGAAATACCAAAATGAAATATCCTCCCCCACACTTAAACATCATAATGTCCCCAATTATGAAACAATCAAAACAAAATTGTGTAATGAAAAATAACAGTAAGGCTATTGAAGAATAATGCACTGGGGAAAGCATAATGAGAATTACATAAACAACTGGCCATTAAGCATGTGAACAACAATAAGGTAACTAAGTATCCAGTAGACTAAAATCTAAATACATGGCTACTCTAAGACAAAAACAACAAAAGACTCAAACTAGTCCACAGGAGGATCATCCCCGGATCTAGATGGTCCTACTTTAGATGTGCTAGCACCGCTTATCAGGTCATCCTCATTATAGGGTAACTGGAAATGAAAATTCTCTGTAAGCAATGCATCCATGCAACGGTGATAACGTCTATCTCGGTCATATAAAGCCTCCCTTTCCTAGTGCTATCTCCTGGGATAGAGTGTCGCAAAGGTGGGAGAGATCCATATAAAGTCTGTCGATCTTACCAGCGAGGGTCTATAAAGTAACAAGCTCAGGAGCATCCTAAGCTAGATGGTCATTCTCAACTGGTTGCACCAATATTATGAACAGGGAGGGAGGGATGTGGTTGGTGAATGGTAGGGTGCTTTAGGCAATCATACCTAAAGAGTGGGGCTGGATGAAAATAGCTATCATTATCAAGCTCCAGGATATTGTGGGCTCGAAAAATGTTAAAGATAAGGTGAGGAAAGGTGATGGCATTGGTTAATTTGGCCATATTTATGGGGTCATGAAGGGCGGAGGCGATAGCGTCAGCTATATCAACCGAAAGGCTAGTCATTAGGAGGTAAATGTGTAAGGCTTGTTGTTTGGTGACATAGGCTAGGTGATGGGTTGGAACGATATTATTCCAAACCAAATATAGCCAAGGACGAGCCTCAAGCTCTAGTTTAGATCAATTAAGGTAATGTCGTGTATAGCATGGCCGATGCCATTCTGCGCCCTTTTGACAGAGGGTGCAGATAACATCGACCATTAGATAGTTGTGTATAAGCTGATCATAATGGCATCAAAGACAGATAGGAAGATCAAAATGGTAATGGATATTGGTAGTGGTGAAATGCCTTAATACCAAGGAAGTTAATTTCCATCGTATCATTAAACCGGGCATAAGTGTAAAAATGGTGAACAAACTTATCGTTGCCTTGAGTGTGGGGTTTTACTCAGCCAGTTAGTTTAGAGGCAACCAGTTGCTAAATGAAAGATTTTTTTGGGGAGCTAAAGGAAAGGGTCTCTCTTTAATGTAAGGCCTAGAATCTACTTTCTCATATAATTCCTCAAAAGTAAAACTATCAGAGGAATCAGACTCACTAGGAGGGGCAACGGTCTTAACTCGAGGCATTGTCCTGCAAAAATGCACACCGAAACATAAACTAAGCAAACGAACAAAGTAAACTAAAAATGATAACCTAAGCAACTAGAAAAGGCATATTCAGCAATTTTAGGTAACCTAGACAAAACTATTCTAAAGCTAAAATGGAAAAGAAAACAAAATGTACAACCTAGTCTACCTTCAAAATTACAGAAACTAAGAAAACAAGGAAAAGAAGTACTTACGAAGAATTGAAATCTGCACAGATAACTTGCAAATAAGAGAATGAGTTAAGGACAATGGAGGATTTCTATGGCCAAAAGGAGAATGTGTAACAAATGAAGAGAGTTGGAAGGGTTATAAGGGAATTGGAGAGTGAAATGATAGAAAAAGGCATAGTGAATAGGAAAGGTTAACAACAAACAGGGGTGGAATCGTAATCTCACGAGTTAAAATTTATGTAGATTCGACCTTCACCGCTGCGAAAGATGAAGTTCCTCGCGGTGAAGTTAACCGGAAATAAATAAAAAGGAAAATATCGAAGTTTTGCTACAGCGACATGGGATCCACACCGCAACGAAATTAACTCGAAAGGAATAGAGAAGAACTAGTGGAAGTTCGCGGTAGTGAAGTGGAGTCCACGCCATGGAAAAATTTACCCGAATGCAACAAAAGGAAATAAGGTCACTTCGCCGCAGTGACGTGGACTATACGCCGTGGCGAAATTAACTCAAGAGGAACATAAAGAAATATTAGGAACTTTTGTTGCAGCAACGTAGAATCCACACTGTGGAAAAATTAACCCGAAAGCAACAAAAAGGAATTATTGGGGACTTTACCGCAACGAGAGGATGAGTTCGCTGCAGCAAAATTAACCTAAAACTTAACAAGACAAACATATACTTTTAATAAAGGAATGAGAAACATGACAAACAAATAAATGACACAATCTGGGTACTCAGTAAACCTTTAAATGCATATATAAAGTCATAAGGCAACAGATACGCTCAATAAAATAAAGTGCAATACACTTAACCATATCAATTTCTTAAGCTTGAAGACATATCATACATCAGGCCAACAAGCACAGCAAAAATAAAGTAGGAGACAGAACTAGAAGGGGATCTTATTGAATTTGCAAACTACTAATTAAACAAACATTAAGCTAATGTTCCTTCTGAGATAGTTTCTCCCCTACACTTATTTAACAACCTAATGCGCCTGACAATGTCATAATCAATCACAGAGCAAGAGTAGGTAAACAAGTGAAGGAAAGAAACAACCTGATAATTATGGAGGTTGTTGGTTCTTATGGTAGAGCTTCAATAGATGGTCATTCACCTTGAGTTAGGCTCCAGCCTCTTCCTGTAAAAGCTCTACCATACCAAAATTGTGCACTTTAATGACTGTGTATAGCCTATCTTAACGATTGATGATCTTTTCGTGCTTAAAAGTGAAACGAGCCTTGAATAACAAAACTTTGTCTCCTTCCTTGAAGTTCTTCCTATGGAGAACTTTATCGTTCATCAACTTTGTTTTCTCCTTGTAAAGGTGATAATTCTCCTATGCCTCTAGACTCAACTCCTCTAATTCTTGCAACTACAACTTCCTCTCTATACCAAAAGATTCCAAGTCCATGTTGCACCGCTTGACTGCTCAATATGCTTTAGGCTCTAACTCCACCGACAATTGGAAAGCTTTGCCATAGATTAAATGGTAGGGGAACATGCCTATTGGTGACTTATAGGTAGTCCGATAGGGCTATAGTGCTTCTTCTAAACATAGGCTCCAGTCTTTCTTTGATGGCTTAACTATCTTATCTAAGATATGCTTCACCTCTCTATTCGATATTTCAGCTTGACCATTCGTTTGTGGGTGGTATGTAGTGGAGACTTTGTGAATGACTCCAAATTTAGAAAATAGATTATCAACTACCCTATTACAAAAATGTGTTCCTTGATCACTCACCACAACCTTAGGAATCCTAAATCTACAAAAAATGTTGGACTTAAGAAATTTAGACACTGCTTGTGCATCATCTTTTCTAGTAGGTATAGCCTCTATCGATTTGGATACATAATCAACAGCTAAAAGGATATACACAAAGCCAAAAGAGGAAGGAAATGGACCTATGAAATTAGTGCCCCAAACATCAAAGATTTCCCAAAATAGTAAAGGCTGCTAAGGCATTTCATGCCTTTTACCTAACCCTCCAAAATGTTGGCATTTATCAGATGACTGAAAAAAGGTAAAGGAATCTTTAAAAAGGGTAGGTCAACAAAAACCATAATCTAGAATTTTCTTAGATGTTCTCCTTGCACTGAAATTCCCACCACAAACCATTCAATGACAAGCTGAAATTATAGTATCGAATTCTTCACTAGGCATGCATTTTCTGATGACTTGGTCACTGCACATTCGCCATAGATGAGGAGCATCCCAAATGTAATGCCTAGCTTCGCTCCTTATCTTTTGGTCCTTCGACTTAGACATAAGAGGAGGGGTTAGCCCAGTCATGGGATAATTGACTATATGTGCATACAAAGGTTCCTTTAAAACTAAAGCACATAAGACTGAATGAGGAAAAGAATCACAAGTACGTTTAGAAGAGTCCACTCCCTTTGTATCGTCTGGTAGCCTACTCAAGTGATCAACCACATGATTTGTTGTCCTGGCTCAATCCTTTATCTCAATATCAAACTCTTGAAGAAGTAATGCCCATCTTATCAATCTAGGCTTTGATTGTGGTCTCTTGAGGAGATATTGAATAGCTGTATGGTCAGTAAAAATGGTCATATGAGAGTTTAACAAATAAAGCCTAAACTTTTCTAAGGCAAAAACTACTGCAAACAACTCTTTCTCAGTTGTCGTGTAGTTGATTTGAGTTGGATCCAGTGTTTTCGAGGCATATGCAATGACTCTTGTAAACTTCTCCTCCTGTTGGCCCAATATAGCTCCTACAACATAATTAGAAGCATCACATGAAAGCTTAAAAGGTAAGTTCCAATCAGGAGCAACTAGAATAGGAGGAGAAATGAGTTTGAATTTTAACTTATCAAAAGCATCTCTATAAGAATCATCAAACTCAAAATTTTCATCTTTTTGTAAAAGCTTTGAAAGAGGTAATGAAATTTTGCTAAAATCTTTTATGAAATGCCTATAAACTCCTGCATGACCTAAAAATGATCGTATATTTGTAATATAGGCAGGATAAGGCAAAGAAGATATATCCTTAATCTTATCTTTATCAACTTCAATCCCTTTGCTAGAAATCAAATGACCTAGCACTATGCCTTCATTGACCAGGAAATGACATTTTTGAAAGTTTACAGTCAAATTCTTTTCAATGCACCTTTTTAAAACATTTTTAAGACTAGCTAGGCAATTATAGAAGGAACCAACATAAACTGTGAAATCATCCATAAAGACTTCGATGGATTCCTCTAAAAATTCACAGAAAACAGCCATCACACAACGCTAGAAAGTCCCTGGAGCATTACATAAACCAAAAGGAATCCTTCGATATGCAAAGGTACCAAAGGAACATGTAAAAGTGGTTAGTCCTCTTGTGCAATAAGTACTTGAATGTACTCAGAGAAACCATCTAGAAAATAATAATATGATTTGCCTATAAGCCTTTCAAGCATCTGGTCAATAAAAGGAAGAGTGAAATGATCTTTTCGTGTGACATCATTTAATCGTGTATAATCCATGCACACATGCCATGAATTATGCATTCTAGTAGGAATAAGCTCATTCCTATCATTTTTTATCATAATTATCCCACTCTTTTTTGGCACTACATGTATCGAACTATCCTACTCACTATCAGATATAGGATATATGATCCTAGCGCTCAAAAGTTTTATGATTTCTTTCTTAACCACGTCTAAGATAAGTGAGTTTAGTGTCCTTTAGGGCTGTCGTATAGATTTGGAACCCTCACTCCATAAGATCCTATGCGTGCAAATAGCTGGGCTAATCCCAGGTATGTCCGCTAAAGTCCTCCCTATAGCCCTGTTATGTTCTTTCAAAATGGCAAGGAGTCTCTCTTCCTCATCATTATACGGGGGATTGGTAATTATAACAGGTAATCGCTCATTAAACTCAAGAAAAGCATACTTTAAAGTAGGGGCTAGGGGTTTCAATTCAATCACAAGAGGTTGTACAACAGAAGGGATCAATTTATGAAGTTCGAGAGAGAAAAGATTACTCCCCTTTCCTTCAACCAATGATAACTTAGGTTCCATGCAGTTAGGTTTACAATCTCCATCTACTCTAGGTGTTAAACCCATCTCGCATTGATCTATGGTAGTAATCGCCTGGGGCAAATCCTTCTACATACCTTTAATTAGACACTTTTGTTGAGGTAAAATAACTTCATCAATTTCCTCATCAGTGTCAATCTTTATGATGCCAAAATCACCTGAGATATTAACAAAAAACCTTTCCTGAAGGGGATCATCATTAACTATAGAAGAAGTTAAATTACATATGAGTCAAAAAAATCAAGTGAATGCAACTTAAAATTAAAGGATTCCTCTTGAAATTTAAAGTCAGAGCAAGCATTGTCAATAGCAATATCAATCATTTTCACACCCAAAAGTAAGTAATCTTCATAAGGATGTTTCATTGCCTCATACGTATTAAAACAAACTTTATTATCACCTGCTTCCATTGAGATGGTACCTTCTTTCATACTAATCATGGTATTAGCAGTCTTTAAGAAAGATCTATCAAGAATCAGTGTGGTATTATGAACAAGTTCAAAAGACATATCAAGCACATAAAAATCGGCAGGAAAGACTAAATCCTTAACCTGAACCAAAGTATCCTCTATAATGCCCTCAGGATACCTAATAGAACTATTAGCCAACTGAAGTACTATAGTATTATACTTATGGGTTTTGACTCCTAATGAAGTGTACACGGATTAAGGAATGACATTAATAGCTACCCCTAGATCTAACAAAGCTCCCCTATAGTAACTTTTCCTATAGTGCAAGGGATAGTGAAGGATCCAGGGTCTTCGCATTTTACCAAAATTTGAGGTTTAAAAAGGGCAGATATATTTGAGCTTACTTGAACTCTTTCATTTGGCCTAAACTTCCTCTTATGGGTACACAGGTCTTTAAGGTATTTGGCATAAGCAATTACCCTTTTCACAAGATCAAGCAAAGGAATATTGACTTCCACTTTACTAAAAAAATCCATGATATCTTTCTTTTGCTTAGTTTCAATCATTCTATTTCTCATCAAATCTGAATTAGGGGAAGGAAAGTCTTTAAGATTTACCTCCTTGCCAGTGGCTTTATTTACTCCATTTTTTCTTGACTCAATATGCTCCCTTACTGTTGGTTATTCATGGTTGCTCTCTAAATTTATCCCTATAAAAATGCATTCCTTTTTAGCCAACAATGCTCTTTCTTTAGAGCTTTCAGATTTCCTTACCCTAACAGATGCGGAAGACAACTCATTTCCTTCTATCTCCTCATTCTCATCATTGAACCTCACTTTCTTCCTACTACAAAGATTGATGGCATTTAAACTCTTGGGGTTTATAATAGTATTCGAGGGGATAGTGCCACTACTCCTAGCTTGTTGCTCACTCATGTTATTGGACAGCTAAGTGACATAGGAGTTGATGTTGTCAAATTTTCTCTCTCATTGCTACATTCTTTTTACTAGGGCACTAAATCTGGCAGCATTCATAGAAGAATCTTGTTTAATAAAAGAAACTAGCGAATTGAGCTGGTTGTCAGTAGAAGCCCTCTCCTACTTCATCACTGCCAACATATTATGCAATAGTTGAATTGTGTCTTCCTTTTGTGGAGCAGTCAATGCTTGCTGTTGGTTCTGGAACTAGTTAGTAGATAGACCGGCCCCTCCACCTTGTTGAAATTTGTTTGAAGGACTGCTTTCTTCATTTCTCCAACTGAGTTTAGGATTTGATTTCCGTCCTTCGTTATATGTATTAGAATAGGGGTCTTATTTCTGATTAGGCCTCCCTTGATAGACAGCAGATACTTCTTCATAGTGATTGGGATAGACACTAGAAATATACATCACAGAACCACAAGTTTCACAACTGGGTGTAGTAAGATCCATAGGAGTTGATTGTCGATGCACACTCATATTTTTCAACTCTATAGTAATGAGGGATAGTTGAGAAGTCATTTTATTCTCCAAAGAGTCGACCTTAGACTCAAGACTTTCCATTCTTCTATATTGAACTGATGAAGCTCCCACTTCATGTACTCCTCTAGTGTCCCTCACACTGTATTGCTGATGATTCAAAGCCATTTTCTTAATTAGTTTCCAAGCCTTTTCAGCAGTGAGGTCAATCAGAGAACCTCCTAAGGCTGCATCTAACATACCCTTGTCTTGACTCTTTAGTCCGTCGTAAAAGTACTGCACCAACTACTCATCTAGAATTTGATGGTGAGGGAATCTTAACAATAGGTCTTGAAAACAGTTCCAATAATTGTAGAGGAACTTATTAAAATCTTATCGTGCAAAGTAAATCTCTTTCCTCATTGATGAGGTTCTGGATGCAGGAAAGTATTTCTCCAAGAACACCTTTCTCAAATTTCCCCAACTATGGTAGGCATTCACCACATGTCTCAGAAGGCTCATATACCACTCTTTTGCTTACCCTTGAAGGATAAATGAAAGAATTTCTATAGAACTTGATCTAGAGAAGCACCTACCAATTTCATGTTTTAGTAAATCATCAACAGTGGTTGCAGGTGAATGTAAGCATCTTCTCCTTTCAGACCATGAAATTTAGGAAGAGAGTTCAAAAGCAATCCTTTAATTTCAAAATTAACATCAAAATTAGGGCAAGCAGTAGTAAAAGGATCATAATTCACATCAGAAGTAATAGCTTTCCTAATTGTCCTCCTTCTAAGGTTTCCATTGTTTTAACCAACTCGATCATGCTCCCCATTATCTCCATTACCACCATTCCTAGATTGGTTAGCAATAAGGTCAAGATTTTGCATAATTTCTGGGTTTTCAGCCATTCTCTCACTTTCTAATGATTCTCTCTCACTACTTTTTAGGCTAGACTATACTGTAGTATTTTTCTCTTTGAAAGCTACCTTGTGTGTCCCTTCCACTCTCTTCTCTTTCCTAATTTTACTTAGACTTCTCTCAATTTCATAGTTATAGGGTAAGAGTTTGGTTTTCCTGGGCATGCAAGGGAAAATAAAATTCAAAAGAGAATAAAAGTGAGCAAAATTGATTTGCAAGTACATAAATTTAAATAAAAAGATGAAATGCGAAGACTGCAAGTGTATGGGTGTGTAGTGTGTATGCACAGATCAAAACCAAACAAGAGAAATTTTCAAATTTTGTCACTATACAAAAATGAAAACCTATACTATTGACATGTAGAAAAGTAACTATCTAGAATGGAATTAAAAAGATTCCTAACTCCACTAGCAACAAAATGACAGAAGTTAACCTAGAGAACCAACTTCTTGGTTCCCTAGCAACAACGTCATTTGATTAAGACCTTTCTAGTCGTTAAGTCCTTAAAGGTTTAATAAAAAAATATTAAGGATTGCACTATAGGGTACAACCTCAGGTCGTTCTCTTAATTGGAACCTAAGTGAATGGACCTAAGTTAACCTATATGTCATGAAATGCAAGCTAATTGTGTAAAAAGGGGTTTGGTTTTTGAAATCATTAACTCAACTAAATTGAATTGAAAAATGTATTTTTTTGGATTTTAGGAAATAAAAAAAATTGAAAGGTAAAAATAAATGATTAATAGTGATGAAGTCCTGTTGAAAATGAGCTCTGGCTATCATAGTTCGAAATTGATTTTTTTAATGGGAAAAGAAATCACTAAGTTTCAAATTGGTAAACCTTAAAGAACTCTTTAAGTCCAAGATCTTAATCAATAGGACTCCATTTCTTAAGATCCTATTAAATTCTCTTAGTGTGTGTAATAGAATAAGTCTATGCAACCAGTCAATTGAAATCTAGAATTAACTCAATATCAAACATGACCATGCAAGATAGGAGAGAATCAAAGATGGCAAATAGACATATATGACACTTCATATATTTAAGCGCAAGTTCTACATAAACAAATCCAAACTACACAATATGAATGACCATAATTTGATTACAAATATAATCAAGTGGCCCAACCATATGTTACAAATCCTAAACCTAGGAATCTATAAAGTAAGAGTTGAAGTATGGATTGAACTACTCCCCTCTTAAGCTCATGGAACTCCATCCATCTACATCTTCAAGAGGAAACGAAACGCCTAGCCACGTATAGCTCTCAGAAGCGTCACAACTAAAAAGGAATCAGAAACACCCATGGTAGAAGATTGACAGTGAAAAATGGCAGAAGAAGATTAGGGTTGGATAAAAGAGAGAAAGATGATGATAGACGTCTTAGAGGCTGAGTATATGATGATCTTCTATTCTCCCCTCTCACTTGTGAAAAATAGGGTTTCCAATTAGGTATCCGTGCTGATTTTTATGAATGGGTAATTGAGTTTCAAAAAATAGCTCGAGTCTAACTATAGTTTTCACCACGGTGAAAGAATGAGTTTGTTGCGGCAAACTTATCCCGAAAGGTTTCTCTTTGAATTCTCGTGACTTCGTCATAGCGACATCAATTGTCCTAAAAATCAATTGAGTCTAATTACTATCTATTTATGACAATTTTACCTTTAACTACATTAATTCAAAATAAGCACTCATAAGCTAAATTAAGCACAATATCTAATAATAAGAGCTAAAAGGTATAACAAAAACCATGAAATTATCACCAAATAATATAGAAAACTTGGGTTCAATCAACATGTCCAAGGAATATCACCTTATAAAGCTAGAATTCACACTTGCTGAATTTGGCATAAATCTCCTTCTCCCTTAGTGTTTGCAACACTATTATGAGATGTTCCTTATGTTCTTCTTCGCTCTTGAAATAAACCAGAATGTCATCTATAAATACTATGACAAATTGATCCAGATACTCCTTAAAGACCCTATTCATGAGATCCATGAACGCAGCTGGAGCATTAGTCAATCCAAATGGCATGACTAGGAACTCATAATGCCCATAAAGTGTCCTAAAGGTTGTCTTGTTTACATCATATTCCCTGATTCTGAGCTAATGATAGCCTGACTTGAGATCAATTTTGGACAAGACCTTTTCTCCTTACAGCTGGTTGAATAGATCATCAATTCGTGGTAGAGGATAATTATTCTTAATGGTCACCTTATTTAGTCTCCGATAGTCAATACACATGCACTATATTCCATTCTTCTTTTTAACAAACAAAACTAACACTCCTCATGGAAACGAATTTGTGTTGGACACCCTACCCTCGCAAGACACGTGCCCGATGTCCTAAGTGACATCTGAACACGCATCCCACAACAGTGGCGTGCTCACACCAGTTAGTCACCAAAATTAAACTCCTTCCTTCAACTTCATAACAGATTTTGGAAATCATAAGATCAGAATTTCAAATTACTTCTTCATAAAAACTATAGATTAATGTCATCTATTTTATTTTAAATCAATAATCACCTCATTGGGAGCTTAATAGATTAAGGTATCATCAAAATACTGAAGTATATTTAGTGTCGTATCCAATTATTACTCTTCAGACATGTTTTGGTCCAAAAGGAATAACTGTCTCTAGAGATGTCAGATTAAGGTCATTCTAGAATGGTTTCGAAGAAGATTTCTAGATCTACAATCTTATGTAGACCTAGAAGAGAGATTTTTCCTCAAAAAGGGGTTAAATCACAAATTAAAACCCCTCAGGAAAAACTGTTCACCGCGGCAAACTTCTTGGCTTTGCCGTGGTGAACTTAAAGGTGAAGAACAAAACCTTTCAGGAAAAGTTTGTCATGGCCAAATTTTTTCTTCTCCATGGTGAAACTCCTTTTTGGAAAATTTTTCCATAGCGAACTCTGAAAATCAGACAGAAAATCTGTCAAGGATAGTTATGCAGACTGCCAACACTCATTATCATGTAACGACCATAACTTTCTCATCCGAAGTCTAAAAATAACAAACTATATACTGTTAGAAAGCCAAGAGGACACGCTACAACTTCTATGAAGACCATGTTGTCTAATTATGCCTAGATAAAGACTAATTTTCCCCATGAAGTTAGAATATACCTTTTACCCTTATGAAAAACTTGAAAAGATGTAATATACAAACTTTGAGAAATCATGAGCAAGACACAATCATTTTTCATTAACATCATAAGATGAGAGTTTTACAAAGCTTTAATAGGCATTTCAAGTCATAATACATCATAATCTAAAAATACAAAGTTTACATAAACGGGAATTGCTCAAAATAACATTGACATAACAATTAACTCCAAAAATCTATCAAGACCACATAATTTATTTAAATCATACTTAACTTCACAAGAAAAAAATTCAGGGGACAATAAATCCGCTTGAAATTGAGAGTGTTTCCCTATCTTATAAGTGATTCAAGAGAGTAAAATAATTAGCAATCCAAACCATTCCAAATCATTCAAAACTTATTTTATAATTTAAAACAAACCTATCTACACAACATATCTAACTACCAAACGTGCTAATTTAGGGTTATTAGCTTGACTTTGCATGCTTGGAATCTCAACCCGAATCAATTATGAGTGACTTGCTTCCATTCTTCCTGTTTAACATCAATTTTGTAGCCTGTGAGTAAGCTACAAATTGTAAAATGATCAGGAGGACTGTTGGGTCCTATTTTCGGAACCCAAACATTTGGCGACATTACAAAGCCCGTCGACCTATAAGGGTGGCGTGCCCACAATAGCCAAACGTCAATATCACAATTTTTGAGAAATCACAAGCAAAACTCGATCATATTTCATTAATGAATCTAAATAAAGTTTATAACAAAATACAAAATACACATGATACAATTGAATGCTTATGCTTGATATGATTTTAAATTACAAAAATTCTTGAATTAACTTTATTACAAAAGTCTCTATCTATCTTAGAGTCTCGATATCTTGCAAGGATTGCTATTCGTCTCTTTCTGCACCTGAGGAGGGAATCATGAGGCGAGCTACACAACTCAGTTGCTAATATATTTATAACCATTGACAACGAGCCACACAATCAAACATACATATACTTCATATATTCATATACGTCTATATCTCATTGAGCTAGCAATTTCAATCATTCACTATTCAAATTCATAACTCATAGTTCAACATATCATCACATAGAAGATGTTCAGTGTAATTAATCATTAAAACCAATGTTATGAATACCGTACCGGGTTCCGTACTGGATTGAGTTCTGGAATAAAACTGTACCGGTACCGGTTGGTATCGAGTACCGTTTTGGGAAATTTTTTAAATTTATAAAATAGTCCCTAAAATTTTTAAAAATTGCAAAATAGTCCATATTTGTATATTATACAGTTATACTATATACTTTACACCCGTACCGGTATCGACCGGTACGGTACGAAATTTATAATACTAATTCAAACATAACACTCAATCTTGCATCATAACTTGACAAATCAAATTGCAAATGCATAACAATTGGCTCGAGGGTTCCGTGGAACAAAATAGAGAAACCAAAGTTTACTCCGTGAATAAAACGATTCCACTTTTCAAGTTTTGTGTGCCACAAGAGGGCAACTGGGAGAAGACTTTATGTTGACGTGCATGTGACTACGAAACGATTCCTCTCTCGCCCAAATAGAAGCATATAATCATGACCAAATCATTTTATCAAATGCTTTCATACTTTACATACTCTTTCCTTTCTTTTCATTTATACAAAATTTCATAACATATTTCAAGGCACAACATGATCAAAATCACAATTCAGTTATATCACAATGTCATACATCTTTCAATGCATAACATAAAATACATCATAGTACATTTTCAAATCTTCACAATTATTCAAATTCACGCAATCTAAGCATAAACACACAAGTGGGGCATTTTCCCATCACA
>JANSVA010000009.1:25755798-25766415 GCA_025504915.1 Erythroxylum reticulatum | reverse complement strand
TATAGCTACGAAATTTTATCACCGGGCTGCGTATTGTAGACTCTATTGAAAGACCACTTAAGTTATTTTGTGACAATAACTCTGCAGTGCTATATTCCAATAACAATAGGAGCTTGAAAAAATTGAAGTACATCGACATCAAGTTCTTAATTATTAAAGAGAGAGTTCAGAGTGGACAATTGTTTATACAACACATTGGATCAAATTCCATGATTACGGATCCGCTTACTAAAGGAGTGCCACCCAAGGTCTTTCATGAGCACACTGCTCATATGGGTGTTTCATCTTTTCAGGATATATAGTTTCAGTAGGAGTTTGTATTGTAGATGCTTTTCGGATTAGACATTTTTCCACTGTCATTTAGGATACAACTTTTGGTTAAGTTGTTTGAGGTTATTTTCAGCTTTAAGATATTTAGTTTATTTTGTCTCTGAACTTATTTAATACCGATCTCATTAAAGCATAAGGTTGGACCAGTTGGAAATAACCATGTTAAGATCACACTGCTTATAATTTCCATACTACACATCCATGCTTAATCCATGTCATTTGATTATATCAGCATACGTGACCATTGATGGTTCTAGTTATGTTAATTGCAGCTAAAGACGCTTTGATCCTATATTGGTATGATTGATGGACCGGATTGTCTAGGGATGCATACAGTAATGATAGCACAATTCTTAGTACTCACAAGGTTAATATACAATTTTAATGTAACACATATAGCCCAAGTGGGAGATTGTAAGGATTTTTAATCAAACATGTGGGCTTATATGTATATAATTGTATATAAAGGCTATCATATAAAGTTGAGCCCACTTAATTAAAGTGGTTTAATATGTTTATGGTATTTTTGGCTTCATGCATCTATTTTAAATATGGGCTTTATATGTGTAGAGACCGGGTTTATAATTTCTAGTTTTATGATGGGCCAACCTAGAAATTAGATTAGGGTTTTACCCTAATATAACTGGTTATGGTCTCCAATTAAACGTGTGCTCAATTCTTATCTGAAATCCCATCACCAGAGAGAAAACAGAAAGTTACAAAAAACTTTAGAAAAAGGGCTACATTCTAATTTGGAAGACAAAACATCAAAACTCCAGTGCAGATTTCACAATGGATTCAGGTATGCTTTTGCTTTTATTTTATTCTTGATGATTTGATATGAATGGATCATGTGTTTTAAAGGGATTAAAATCCCTACAACAAAATGATCATGAAGGATTCAATTTGGGATCAACATTTAGTGTTCATTAATTAAAGATTAAAAATAAGAGACTTTTGATGACTCGACTCGACAGGAGACTTTAAAAAACTTCATCAAACAAGAATTATAAGGGATTACTATGCTCTATTCGAGAGGTATTCTTTTAGATTCTAGATCCCTAATTAGATTTTTTTCTTTCTAAAATAATTGAGACCTGAGATTGACTTAGTACTTAAACACTTAAACAAACGTTACAATAAGTATGCACCTTAGCTAAGAAGCAACAGACTATTACCTCCTTATGTTTCCCAGATTACAAGATGGTCACTAAACCGCCCACACAAATTGTTAATACCTCTTTTAATTTATCACCTAGCCTCATCGCAAATACCATACACCCTGATGGGCTCTTACGCACTCCCAAGGTAGCTCAAAAACAACAAAGACAACTTAGCAACAAAGAGTTTGAAAGAAGAAAAGGTAAAAAAATTGCCTTTGGTGCGATGATAAATATATGCCTACGCGTCAATGTAAAAGGAAGCAATAAAATATGTTTTCGGTAAAAGATAAAGAATAAGAGCAGATGGTAGAAACCAAAAATAAGCAGGAAGAATCTAATGAGGGACAACTTATGGTATCTTTACAAGCTATGTAAAGGGTGTGTTTATGAGATTTTAATTAGATGAATATGACGGGGATACACAAAAGTAAGTTTGTACATGTTCTTATTTGATAATGGCAACACCTACAATTTTATAAACATAACCTAAAATCAAAAAGGGAATTTATAAATGTTTAGAGCTAAAATGACCTTGAAGTGACTATTGGGAGAGGAGTCCAGTTATCCTGTAAGGGGATTTGCAAAGGCCTGGAATGAAAATTACAAGGAATAACATTTTTAATTGATACCTTAATACTTCCTCTAGAAAGGTATGATTTGATCCTCGGTATCCAATAATTATCTACTTTGAATGATGTTTTGTGTAATTTTGGAAAATAAAAAAGATGTTTAATTAGCAAACGAAGTAAATCTTCTTAAGGGATATGAAATTAGCAACTCAAAGTATGTTACCCCTAAAAAGTTTGAAAGGCTATTGACTAGACCTCAAATAAACAATTGACTTTGTATATTAGGGCCAGCTTATATATCTAATAGAGCGAGAACTTACCATTAACAACACCTCACTGATGAGGGAGCATCAATTGGAATTATATTCAAACTCATGGATTCCATATTGTTTTAGTGGGTAAGTGTTGTATCAATTAAAAAATGGAACTAGAAAATGGATTACTTTATCGTGTTATGATTTTGAGGGGTATCAACCAGTACAATAAACACTACTTAATTCTCGATAATAACTAAAATTAAAAAACTTAATAACTAAATCTTTTTCTTTTTAACTATGCCTATCCCTAATCCTAAACTCCCACTACCAACTTTACTTTATATATGCCACTCTCCATTTGATTTCACACAGTAACTCTCTCCTCTAAACTCATCGTTGCTATTGTTGTTAGTGACTTATCATCACCTTCTTTGTCACCTTCATCTTCTTAGTTATTGTCATCTTCTCCATCTTGTCATCTTCATCTTCTTTGTCTCGATTGTTGTAAGTTTGTGAATGCAAATTAATGCTTTTTAAGCATTCATTTGATGAAAAAAGGGAAATATGGTTTCTTTTAACAGTTAAGGTGAAAGGGGGGACTATGGTTTTCTTCTTCATCTTAGTTTCCTCCACAAGCCAAAACCTTAAGAACACGATTGATGGCTTCCAAAGAAAAGGAATGACACCACTTTCCTCTCTATCCAACGATGTGTCTTCTTCTCCATATAGCAATCTCCATCCGTAATCACCTTTTTGTTCTCTCCTCTCTTTGAGACTTGAACAGTTACCCACCAACATTCACCTAAGTGAAAGTTTTACTGCCCTTTTATGCCTGTTAATGATATACTTTTACTAGCTTTGGTTGAATGTTGTTTTAGTTTTAGTAGTTAATATTGGTTGTTAAAATATTTTTGTTTTAATCATCCCTACAATATTTGGTAAATGTGCTATTCATATTCAATTTTAGGACTACGAGGGAGAAGGATTTGGTATTCATTCATCTTTCTATGTTTGGATGATTCAAGAACTCTAGTGTAGGTATTTCAACAATCATATTTTCTAGCTGTAAAAATAGGAGTATTGCCTTACCAACATTTTTTTAGGTCTATTTCTTACTTACATTTCTAGAGTTCCATTTCTAGTCCAAACTATATAAATTTCAATTAAGAAATTAATGCCTTTTTTACTAAGTTAGTGAGTGCAAGGTAGTTGCTTTGATCAATCTTATTGTCATAGTCTTTGAGATCCAAAGAAAAAAAAAGTGAGAACATAAAATTTTTTTGAAGAAATAAAATTTTAGTTTGGTTGGTGTTTTTATCCAATCTCCTAAAGGGAAAATATAAGTTAGTATATGAGACTCCGAAGATCTCATAATCTTTTTAAATACATCTCGTTTATGATTTATGGTGACATCTATAATTTTTTGAAAGTCCATGGTGTCGAAATAAATCTTGTTTATGATTTCATCAATAAGATCTTATGTATTCCCAGTCCTCCCAACCCTATATATTACATTCATGGCACCAAATATAACATTCTTCCTTAGTGGCCAATCAAGTTAAAATCATCTTTAAGCTAGACAATCATGCAGAGGTCTATAGAAAATCCAATGATGTTTGTGTCCCCAATGTCATTCCTCATTTCCACCATCTTTCATCAAATATAATTTTATGGCTGCTAGTGGTCATTTTACTTTTCTAGGAAACGATGACTTTTGATTTCTCTCTACTCTTATGATAGGAGAGTGCATTCATTTAGGTTTCTTTCTTTTACTTAATATGATCCATTCCCATTAAACCAAAAAGAAGAAACAAAACAATCCATATGTCCTCATCCTTATCCTCATCTTTTAACATTTCCATATTCCCCCTGTTGGCAATGAGATTGACTTTGATTTCGTCTTGATTTTTCTACATTCAACTGCATGATATATCAATTGTTTTATGGAAACATGGCTAGAACATATTACTGATAACATGTCCAACTTCAGTACTTGACCCAAGTCTATGAGGCATTGTCATAAGAAGATCCTAATGAGCCCCTCTTGAGTCACATCGTGGAGCTATCTGCAGATGATGAGGCCACCACCTCTTAAGTACATCATTGTTTCCTACCAAATGCTTTTCTCGTGACCATTAAATATCAGTTTACCACGTTGTGTGAAGAGTTTCATTCTTTTCGAGATATCATAATACATCACCTTGATGAGCTTGATCGAGTCTCGTTTCCCCCTTTAACTAGTTGATTTTTTTTATATTTCCAAAAAGGGGTAGATAAATTTTTGCAATATTAGAGGGAAATGCTATAATTTAGGGGAAATACATGTGGTTTTGTATATTTTATGTGGTGGACATATTTATATATTTTTTAACAATTTATACTTTTGTTAAACCTTAATCTCAACATTGAATAGTGGTTATAATATGATTTATGTTTTATGCACGAATCTAAGGAAAGGTCATTATTATCTTGATAAGAGTTCTGATTAATTTCTGATATTACAAATGTTTTGCCATTATCAAAAGGGGTAGATTATAGAATCAATAGAGGTTTTAATTGAGGTTTGATGATAACAAAACATAAGTATAACTAATGAGTTTAATGTTGTCAATGAGAAGGAATATGAGACAACAAATCTTAACATATCAAAGGATTATGATAGAAAAGACGACATTTGCAATATTCCATATCACTATCAAGTCAAGAAGAATATCAAAATACGTCGAGGTTATTTCATGTATTACTTATTATAGGCTCATCTTGATTGTCTTTCATAGTCTAAAAGGCTCACATTGCATAATCGTTTCATCTTAATTCATTACATGAGTCTTTACATTCATTAAAAGGCAATGAAGCTTTTGATTTTAACATAAAACCACATGATCTTTCAAACAATCATTGAGGAACACTTTGTGAAGTGATTTAATCATATTTTGATTAAACAAATTTGTTTTAAGCATTTGAAGTTGTTAAAGTCATGTTTTTAGGGTGATTAATTAACCTACATGAGTTAGTAGTCGACTAATATAGGTTAAACTTATTAAATTTGAAGTAATGAGAGTTTATTGTAACATTAGTTGATATATGTGTAGTTGTCAATCAATGTTCTAGCTGTCAATGAATCTGAAGCTTTCAATGTCTAGCTAGCTAATACGTTATTTTGGTTGACTAATGCATCGAATATAGTCATTATAATAACTAGTTCCTAGCTTCAATGACTATTTTAGGTCTTGAAACACTATAAATAGGTTTTTTCATTGGTTTTGCTTCAAGAAGCATTTCAATGTCTTTTACACACAATTCAAAGTACTTTCATGCATTTTGATACATTGTCTCATTTTGAGTATGTGAGCCTTTTTTTATTATCAAAGCATACAAATGAGCGAGTTTGAGTTGTAAGCTATTTTTGGGGTGTGTAATCATTGTATTGCGTTGATCTAAAAGTGGTTTGACCTTAAAGAAAGATTGAAAAGGAGGTTACTTTTTGCTAAAATAAAATATTATACAATGGGTATTCTTCACCTTGAAAAAAGAATTATAGTGAAAATCTAAGACGAGTATTAGGAGTAAGCATAAGCAAGGATTGTTTGTCAAACCACTACAAATCAATTTGCATTTCTCTTCCTTTACTCTTTACTTTTTTTATTTACAAGCATAATTAAATTCATTTACTTTTATTTCATTCTTCCATTTGTGAACTTAAAGAGGATAAGGAAAAAAGAATGCAAATCAATTTATAATAGTTTGGCAAACAACTCTTGCCTATGTCCACTCCTAAGACTCTTTTTAAAATTCCACTATAATTCTTCTTTGAAGACAAAAGATAACCTTTGTACAAACTTTTCTTTGCAAAGAGGAACCCTTCTTACATTTTTCTTCCAATGTGAAGAGGAGCCTCAATCCCATTTGAATCACCCCCTAAGTATAATAATATAATTTCCTAACAAAATATTACAATTCAAAATACATCATTTTATCACATGATTATTCTAAAGAGGATCACTCATACCTATATGAGATAATGATACTCCAATGATTGAAAAACATTTATAAATATGTGTAAAATATATTCAATGCTTCATCATGCTAAAACCACTGACAAAAATACCTATTATAGTGTTTTAAGACACTTCCCAACCACTGGAGCGAAGAACTAGCCATTACAATGACTAATTATAGTATACTTATCGACTAGTATAGCGTATTGGTTAAGTTATATGTATTAAAAGTACTAGATTCACTAGTTTTTGACACACTGGTCAACTCGTAAGCATATTGGTCAACTAATATAGCACATTAGTCAACCAATACATCACGCAATGTTACAATAAACTCACAGTACATACAATGTAACAACTTTAACCTATATTGTTTGACCACTAACTTATATAAGTCAATCAATCACCCTAAAAATATGATTTTAACAACTTTAAATGCTCAAACTCAATTTGTTATTGCAATTATGATTGAAACACATTCCAAAATGATGCCTAAAGTTTTTTTAAAAGATTAAGAAGTTTTCACATTAAAACCAAAAGCTTAAATGCTTCTTAATGAATGGAAAGACTCATGTAATGAAGTAAATTGAAATATTTATGCATGGTGAGCCTTTTGAAACGTCAAATTCATTAAATGAGATTAAAATTAATATTAAAACTAAAGAATGACCCTGATAAACCTTGATCTTCTTTTGTTCCTAGTTTGATCTTCATTTAGAATGTTGTAAACTTCAACTTCTCTTTATTAACTACATAAGTTATCTTCTTAAGTCTATGACTTAGTTTTGTTCTTATGTTACTTTTCTTCAAAATAATTAAATTATTAGTAGTAATTATGTTTTGATATCATCAAAACATCAATTGGAACATTCCTTAGTTTAACACTTGATAGTTTCCTTTGGGCTTACTAATACCCTTTAACTTTTTAAAGCTTGATGAATGATTGTTTAGAACATATTTAAGGTGATTCATATTAGTTTTTTTAATAATGATTACCTTTTTTACAATCAAACATTTTAAAACCATTTTAAACAAATTAAAGTAACCTTGTGCATTCTAAACTAGAACGAGCTCTTAATCAAAAGTAATAAAAGCAACTTTGGGGCTTTCTAAGTCGAATACTTATGGTATATCATATCCATATATGAGGTAGCCACTAACGCTAAGAAGGTAGACTTAGTTTTTAGACAACAGAATCCTAAAAACATGTCATAATTAAGGTGATTCTCATGCTTAGTAAAATATTATATGAGATTTATTACATTTTAGTATATTAAACATACCTTTGATTGAATTGCTCATAAAGAATGCTTTTGAGCAATTTGATAAAGTTGAAGATGCATTCCAAACCTTGAAAATAGCCCTCACTTTAGCAATAATCCTAAATTTTCCTAATTTCTTTAAGCCTTTTTCAATTGAGGCTTACGTATGTGCTAATGGTCTGGAATTAGTGTTAACTCAAAATGGACACCTAAAAGCATTTGTGAGTAAGATTTTAGCACCTAATCACGAATTTATATTTGCTTATGAGAAGGAATTCCTTATTATTATCATAACCGTCATTTATTAATATCAATATTTAAGTGGGAAGGCTTTCATCATCAATGTTGATCATAAAATCTTGAAGTTCCTATTTAAGCAGAGAATGGATACTCCCTTCCAATAGATTTGGCTTCCAAAGTTACTAAACTATGACTTTGGAATAAAGTATCAAAAAGGGAAATAAAGCTTAGTTGCATATGTTCTCTATAAAATCTCTAATTTCAAGCTTTGTGCTTTTGCATTATCACAAGTTCAAATAGAACTCTTGGAAGAAATCAAGGGCATATGAGATATAGGCTACCATATTCAAGACTTGATAAGTAAGCTATTGGAAGGCAACTTGGCATAAGATTTCTAACAGTGGACTGAGAGCATTCAAAGGTGGAATAGTAATTGATTATGACCTTCAGTTAGAATCCAATTATAGTTATGATGCATGAGAGTCCTGTTGGGGTTCAATCTAATGTAACAGGGACATCCAAAAAAATGCAATCTCTATTTCATTAGAAAGGGAATTAGAAAGATGTTACAAATTTCATTAGGAATTGCTAAGCTTCTCAATATAATATATATGAAACATCACTAAAGCTGACTACTACAACCTTTATCAATTCTAGTAGGTTATTGGACATATATTCATATGGACTTTATTAAGTGTTTACCAACTTTCAACTATTGTTTAGTTATACTGTGATAATCAACAAGTTCAATAGGTATGCTCATTTCTTGGTCTTAAAGCATCCACATATAGTTAAGAGTGTCCAATATCTTCTTGTTTAACATGTTCAAATTGTATGAAATGCCTAAAACCATTACAAGTAACATGGATCTAGTCTTCTTGAATCAATTTTGGTAAGAATTTTATAGATCACAGGAGGTAAGATTGCAATTCACTTTAGCTTATTACTTTTAAATGGAAAGTCAAACAAAAGTTCTCAATAGGTCCCTTGAAACATATATGAGGTGTATAACAAGGGACTATCCCAATAGATGATTTTAATGGTGTACAACAAGTGGTTTCAATAGCTTCCTCTTTGTCAAATGGTGGTGCAATACCACCTCATATTGTTTGCCAACGCCTCACCCTTCAAAGCCTTGTATGGTTATCCCCCACTTGTCCATATACCCGACTCTACAAGAGATTCCAAACTAGTACTCTACAAGAGATTCCAAACTAGTAATTGATAATAAATTACGTGACTAAGAAGCAGCAATCTTGGTGATCAAGTTTCATTTACAAAGGCCACAAAGGAGAATGCAACAGCAAGCAAACAAGAAGAGGGTTGACAGGAAATTCATATTAAAGAATTAATTAGTGTTTGTCAAATTTGAACCTTATTGCCGAGGAATAGTGGGTAAGAGAGTTAATCCTAAGTCGGCTCCTTGGTTCCCGTTCCATGGACCAATCAAAATAGTAGACAAGGTTAGGTAAGTATTGAAATTTCTTCTTGAAACGCTTATACACAATCTTTTTCATGTATCGAACTACAGAGACATATCTTTGCAACTACTTATTCGTTACCCCCAACACTGCCCTTGGAACTCGTCACAGGAGAGAAACACACGGGTGACTATTTTAGAGAGGCACATAGTCATCAGATGCAACACGTTGGCTGGGACTAAGAAAACAAATTACCTAAGGAACTTTTATTTGAGATGCAAAAATACTATATACTATTGAAACTGGTGGACAAGGTTTGAAAAAAGGGGAAGCATTTTTTTGGACAAAATGGATTAATATATATACTAAAAAACTATACAGAGCAAGAAGTCTTAGGAGGAATGATTCCCAAGCAGATATTGTAACGTGGGAACAAAACATTCAGTTGGGAGAGAGTAAAAAACGTGAAGTCTCAACTCTAACTTTTGATTCAGAATAGCTAGTTTTTTTGGCATATTCTATTGTCTACAGTATGAACATACTAGAAATTACGTGACCAAGCCTATTCTATTCCATATTCACATGCTACCTTGGATCATTGTTATCGTTTATCTTGTATCTGATAGCAATGAGTTTATTAATTAATATAAGACAACTGACAACTCATAATTGAGAAGTACGGATGACAAATCAGTATTCCTTCCCTACAAAAATAAAGTCTCACCTTGGACGTCGCTCTCTCCCTCTGCTTCCAAGTCCTCCAAATCCCATTGTTGTAGATTCTGAATTGTTACCTATTACTATTAGTTTACTCATTTCCTTTGACGTTTGACTTCCTTGTTTCTTTATAAGTTAAAATACAAGGATCATCTTTAGGCCAGGCCTATTAAAGTTAAAATACAAGGATCATCTTTAGGCCAGGCGTCAATAGGCCTGGGCATACGGTGAAATGCTCAGGCACGCCTAAGGTCAGCAGTATGCATAACATGCATTGTTTCTCCTTGTCCTTCTAGTGTTGGGATTGGGAAATATATGCTGCATTGATTCGCAAACTATCGGCAGTTTTCACCTGGTGATCTGGAGAAAATTGTGTGGATGAGATGGAGTTCCTAGCCTTTGTTTCTGCAATTACTAAAAGTTGATGATTAAAGGCAAAAGCCACTTCAGAAGAGAGGTGAGGTGTTATAAGTTATGGCCTTTTGTACAAAACTTGAAATGGTTAAAAGTTGCGAAGAGAGTTTTGGAGCTTAGTATTCTTTTCATCTAATTTGTAGGGGAAAAAAAAACCTTATTAATTATTATAAATAAATCTTGACTTGCCCCCCCCCCCCGTCCCCCCCCTATTATTATTTTTGTTTTTCTTTTTATTCAGAATTA
>JANSVA010000009.1:25734191-25755698 GCA_025504915.1 Erythroxylum reticulatum | reverse complement strand
GTTTTTCTTTTTATTCAGAATTATTACGCCGAAATTTTTATCCTCGTTGGCCAGTTTTCCGTTCTCATTACAAGGGCCAACAGGCAACTTAAACTCGTTGGCAGGTTTTCCGTTCTCATTACAAGGGCCAACAGGCAACTTAAACTAATTATTCGAACGGGTCAAGTAGACAGACACTACACAAACACAATTAGTTATCTGCTCAATTTGAATCAGTAACCCCACTTATCAACCATCTAGAACCCACCCATTTTAGGGCTTCTGCTTCTCCTCTGTTCACCGAAGCTATGGTGGACAAGAACTTGGATTCCGATCTCCAGGTCCATAACTTCCCAGAAGAAACTTCTCTCTTTGATAGAGGAGCAGAAGTTGAAGTACGAAAAGAGGAAGATGGGTTTGGCGGCGCTTGGTTTCCGGCCACCATTGTTGAATTCCCACCACCAAATTCCTCTTCAAAAAAGAGGAAAAATGCTCTCGTACAGTACAAGTCTTTGGTCGCTGACCACCAGTCCAGTCCTTTGACTGAGCGTGTTGATCCCAACCTCATTAGGCCTTCACCTCCTAAAGAGACAGAGAGTAGGTTGCGATTGTTCGAGGAAAACGACTCCGTCGATGCGTGCTATAGACATGGGTGGTGGAATGGGACTGTTTGCAAGGTTTTGGAAGGGTCAAGATACAGACTCTACTTTGATAAACCTCCCGACGTGGTCGAATTTGATGGAAAAGATTTAAGGGTTCACTTGGATTGGGTTAATGGTAAATGGGTTCGACCTCAGAAGCAGGTATTGTATTTGATGAGCATATCTTCACTTTTAATTTGATGAATTTATTTAAGCGCTGCTTCTTCTGCGAGCATGTAAGTAATTTAATTTTTTGATTGGATAAATTTAAAGCGATCGACAGGTTCCCTTTTTAGCTCGGGAACATCAGTGGAAGTGCATCTTGCCAAAGAGAGTGCAATGGATGCATGGTACCCTGCACTTGTCATTAAAGAAAATGAGAATGATACTTTCTTAGTTAAGTATCAGGACCCGATGTGCCATGATGAGCTTGGGAAGGAAAGAGATATTGTAGATTCTTCCCATATTCGGCCTGCTCCTCCTCATCATGCGGACAGAAATTACAAATTGCTGGAGAAGGTGGAATTTCAGTATGGTTCTTGTTGGCGGATTGGAGCAATAACGGAAGTTCTTAGTGAGAGGAGGTACCGAGTCTGCTCAAGCCAAGGAAAGGAGGAGAGGGAGTTGAACCAATCAGAAATAAGACCTCATCTTGAATGGGTTGATGGCAAATGGATACCGAAGGTATAGTTTGTTGTCATACTTTGTTTTCTTTGGGTGTGATCTATCAATTTTTGCTAATTTTAATTTTTTTATTGGTAGAAAAAATAAGGGAAGTAGTGAATGATCTTATCCGTAAGTTATCGTTTTCAAAATTTAAAGGAAAAAAAAAGCTCGTGTGCTTGATTGGAAAATTTGTGTTCACATTTATGTGAGTTGAAGCCAAGAAACCATATAAAAGGTTTCTGTTTAGTCTCTCAGCAGTTCTGTTTGAAGGTTTTTGTTGCAGGAGGCCATGAATGTTTCTAATCAAGGACTATCTGGTTTTGCCCACAAGGGCAGTGATAACGTGGAGAATGATGCACAACTTGAAGCTGAGTATGTTATTAAGTATACAATACCTTGTTCTACAGTCATAAAATATCCGAAGGAACATTCTGCTGATTTCTCTGAAAATTTTCCTTCTGATGCCTTTTCAAACAACAATATAAAGCTAGAAGCATTTAATGGCAATAGTAAAGTTCAACACAAACCCAAAATGTTGACTGTTGGTGTTGTAGGGGCCCCATTTACTCAATTGAAAACAGTGCCTGTTAAAAACTCCTCTAAACAAGAACTTTCTGAGTTGTCCATCCAGACTACAGGAGGTAAAAGATCCAAATATTCAAGAAAACGTGTGGTTTCTGAGCGTACTTCTATTAATACCGAGAGTCCTTTAGCTGGAAAGAAAGCTGTGAGTTGAATTTCCCGTCTTCAATTCTTCTTCAGTTTGTGCATGTTTGGTATTACAGATAGAAGCTTTGTAATCCCTAGTGTCATGAAATTCTGCCCTCTGTTAAGTGACTCATTCGGCAAACATTAGTGTAAGCATGTTTTGCCATACTATGACAATTGACCTGTGATTCATATCTATATCAAAGGATTTCACTAACCTTTTATAAGTCAATAGGACCAATTTGTATGAATATGGCTAGTGTCTCAAGTGTATCCTGTGTGAGATGAGTGAGACCTGCCTCTTTCTAATCATAAAATGCTGTTAATTACACATCATTGCACAATGGTAAACTGATTAACAAGGCTTGGTAGTTGTGCTGAGTTAGTTTTAAGTTTTGGGCGAGGCATTGATATAACAAACTTTAACATGTATACATCAGGTTGCATTTTTCAGTTCTTTTGCTTTTTTTTCTTTTCATGACACAGTGGTCCTAATGGGAACAATTCCATTATTATTTTTATCTTTCTTAATTTCTTATTGAGTTTCTAATAGAAAGTTAATGAATAGGATTGCCAGAAGGTGATCCTTGTGACAAGGAAGGGGAGAACTATTAAGTTACCTAACAGAGGTCCACCTGAATCGGCAGCAGGTGTTGTATACTATATGCATCTTGTTGTGCACTTTGTATATTTCACTGGCCTATAACACTGTGTGAAAATAAATGGAAAACTTTGTGGAATTATCTTCAGTTAAGCTGAGAAATGCAGCTCAAGATGTTAATAAGGATGAGGACAAAGTAAGAGAAGAAGAAACCCCTGTTATTAAAGGGCTTCAAGCTAACATAATGGAGGAATCTCATTATCAAACTCCAGGTGAGAAAAGGTGGAAGAGCAGCACACATTATGCTGGAGAAGACAAGATCAAGGTAAGTACTTTATTGTGGTTGTCTGTATCCTTGAAAGCTAGGTTGTTAGGAAAATTTAATCCTGGTACAGTGTCTAGGTAGGTTGTCAAAATCTCATGACAGTATCAAGCATTTCCTGGTCAATATATTCAGAAATTAGATTTTCTTCCCCTTTTCTCAATCAGTTCAATAACTTGTTACTTGCTTACTATGTGGTTTTTGTGATGCAGCACCTTGATCAGCAGACAGTTGGCAGGAACAGTAAAAAGAGAAAGCGGGGAAGGCCACGCAAGTTGGTAGCTGCAATCCCAAAGGAAGCAGAGGCCGGTATATGACTATTCTACAATCAATTGATGCACTTAATATTCTATTTAAATTTCTGCATGTGTCCATATTATTGTATGTAAGAATTATCAGAGAAGTAGAGAAGTTGGTAATGAAATCATTGTCACAGATCATACAAAATAATTAAGTTGAATTACCAACACAAATATGGATGAGGACCACAGGTGTGGTGGCCTTAAAATCTGCAAAATTGCTTCCGGCCTTGCTGGAGGAACAGTTAAAACTTCTAAGGAAGTATAGATGAAAGGAAATAAGCAAACTTATCTTATTTGCTTTCTTGTAAATGGGATTTTTTGGTGCATCGATACTTCAAACAACCTTTTAGCTTGTATATGCTAGATAAACTTAGTCTCATTTTGACTTAGCTGTGATGCATAAATAAGAATTCTCAATGTAATATAGCTTTTTCCACTGATGACGAATTTATTCAAGTTTTGTCATGCTTCTTCCTTGACTATAGAAAATCATTGGTCTCATTGTCTGTTTTCTTTCCCGCTGAAAGGAGCTGTGGTCTGTGAAAAGCGCTTTCCCTGTCCGAACAATTGGCCTTCTGTTCAGTAGGCATGGTAATGGGCTGAACTGGTCCCAAGCCCAAGCGGGCCCCCAAAACGATGTTGTTTTGAGTAAATTTCCCGAAAATGATGTTGTTTTGGTCAGGTGTTTTGGTAATTTGGGCTTCTGGGTTGGGTTTCGGGGCAGGCCCTTAGGCCCAAAGCCCTGTCAAATCAGGCCTTGTTCCTACTGCCATCACTATTCTGTTGGCTGAACAAATTGTAAATTTTTTTTTAATCTTGTGAGAAAATCAGTGGAAAGTGGTTGAACCTGTGCAATGTATCATATTGAAAACTTATGTCTTCCCTTTTAGTCAGATTAATTGAACAATTTGGTGCCATCACATTTGTCCTTTTTTCTTTCCCTTCCCTGACCCTATATCTCTGTGTCTGTGGTTGTCCACACTAAAGCGTGCAAGTAGTTTACATGATAAAATATTGCGTCTGATGTGCATGCATGTACATACACCCACAAAAATTTTGAATGGTTGTCCAGAAATAAAGTGCATAACAACTGAAGACTTTGAGACAGAATGCAGGGTAAAGGAGAATGATTTGGCCATTACTGTTATATCGAAGAATGTGGTTGATGATGATCAGCCTTTATCAATGTGGTTTGGTGGAATGCACACTTCAGTGAGTAGAGACTCAGGTAGCTTGCTTAAAACTTTCTGATATGCTCCTTAAAGTTGTATTGTTATTCCCTTGGAAAGCATATCTGACTAGTCTTCTATTGAGGAGTAGTATCTTCTGGTAGCTTTGCTAATGGAAGGATTCACACAACAGATAGACAGCTTGATGTGTCAGTGGAAGGTTCAGCAAATGATGCTAAAAGCAGTAGCCTGCCAGAATCAAATATGTGCTTACCTTTTGTCAAGAAGTCAGCAATTTGGAAAACAATTGAAGATATGGAACCATTTCAAATTTTACCCCAAAAACCACATTTCCGTCCTTTGGCTGAATGCAGAGAGGAGTATCGTGAAGGATCAGCCATTGGCATTATGGTAACTTTTACCAGTTTGTTCGAGAGGATATCCTCACTGCAATTCGATGATCCAAGAAACATTTTTGAGAGTGCTATGGAAACTCTACTGGATTTGGAGAGGCATGGTTTTGATGTTGCCATGCTCAAAGGTCGTGTGAGCTATCTATTGTCAATTAAAGAAAGTCAAGGTGAGCTACTGAATGAGTCGACTGATACTGATAGGCAGATAAGGGAGCACACTGCTGAGAAACAAATATTGCTAGAGAACATCAACTGTATTGAGAAGAAGATAACAGAGTTGCAGGAAGAACTAGTGGCATCCAAATCAAAAGCCGAAGCCAAGGATATTGAGATCTCCAAGTTAAGATCACAACTTGAAGCTACAAACTACCTAATTTCCACTGCTCGTTATGATTTCAAAAGTATTGCTGCCTCCCCTTGGAAGTCTGCATGATACGGATGGGCTTCACTTTGATATATCAGTGTAGAACGTAATTGGCTGTTTTAAGTTAACTGCTGTGATTTTGTGTTGTTAGGGTGTAATGATATTTGGACTCATTCACGTTTGTAAGCGTGTAAACGCTTTTGATGCCCAAAGATATTCCAATAGGAATGTCAACAAACGACTCCAAATTTGATACCATAACTGATACTAGGTTGATCCTATCCGGCACTTCAGATCTACCAAAGCACGCCTTCCGTGGTTGATGGAATCCAACAGCTTCTGCTCAGTCATATATAACACGTTAAAGTAGTATGTCTTTAGGATATTGTTGAAGAGAAATCTTCATTGGAACCTTGGTTGATGGAATCCAACAGCTTCTGCTCAGTCATATATAACACGTTAAAGTAATGTCTTTAGGGTATTGTTGAAGAGAAATCTTTATTGGAACCTTGGTCAAGGTTCTCAAGAATGTAGCAGGGCATGGGTTAGGAGTTGTCGCGGTTCATGTTGGATTTCAAATCTGAATTTGATCACACATTTTTTTTCTTTAATTTTAGATAAAAAATTTACTTTATTTTTTGGCAATTGGTAGGATTTAAAAATTTATGAATCTCAAACTTGATAAGATTAGAAAACTTAAATTTAAATTACGATAATTTCCAATCAATCTGGACGTAAAACCTTTTTTTTTTCGATCACTATAGCCTTTGAGAAGGACACTTCGTCTTAACTTTGGACATGAACAATGTCTTTTTGATTGTAGAGTGATGATTTGGTGGGCTTGCGCACTTCAAGATATACACTAAAATTAACACACACAAGTAAAAGGAACTCTTAAATGTAAGAACAATCCTTTTTGTCACTAAGTTAGAAATAGAATTTGCAAAAGTAAGTGTAAAATTTATTAAATTAAGTCGAATGTAATCAGTGTCCCTGTCCCACCAATTCCTAGAATGCTGAGGTTTAAGTTTATGAATAAAGGAAGCCTATAGACCCTTAGACTTTGATGAGTAGTTAAAAATACGAAGAAAGAGTGAATCGAAGACTACATATAAACCATCCTTCTTGCCCTCGTAGATTTTCACGTTCAGTTTTAGTTATTTTTTTATCCAGAATTAGACAAGTTACTGTAATTATTAATTAAGATTTTTTATTAACTACAGGAGTAAAGCATAAATTTCCACTCAATTATATCAAATGTACTTCTTCTTCTTTTTATTTATCAACAATACATGTTAAAAAGAATATATATTAAAAAAATGTTTGGTCTAATGAAGTTTAGATTCATTTGTGTTGATTTGATTTTATAAGAAATGATCATCGATTGGGTTAAAGTCGAATTTCATAACCTGATCCTGTATTAATTCATAAACTTGAGTTGCATCTCAGATCTTAAAAAATCTTAGAAAAGTAAATCCGAAACTTTTAAACCCGCCGAACCGGAAAAGAAATAAAAATGGCTTTATTAGTTAAGATCAAGTTGGATTTATTCTTTTTTCTTCCATATTATGTAAAAACGTTGGACGAACAAGCATTGCTCGGAGAGGATATGAGAAATTAACTAACTTGGCATGGATATATTGGTAGAGTTTGTTAATAATAACACGAACTTTAATTATGACCCCGGATCAAATATGAATTTATATTAAAGAAGAAAATGCCAACAAAAAAAAATGCTTGTTTTGCAATCCATTGAAGGATGAACAAGTTGTTGAATTGCTTGAGCAAGCTCTTCAAAGTATGAACAAGACGAAAGTTGTGTATCTTTGTACTATTAACATCTTTTGTCTTTTTTAATGTATAGGCCTCTTATCGGGTCCAAAAAATGGAATGTCCACAAACTTATTTAAATTAGCAACATGACACCTTAGAACCTATTTATACTAATCTTATTGGGTCCCCATCATAAGGCAATAAATAATCAGCTTATACTAATTAAGACCTATTTTTCTTATTAGACTTGAGCCTATTTAATAAGATCCTTTAGTGGGCTTCTTTATTATCTTTAAGCGGGATCAAATTTAATTTTTTAACCTTAATTTCATAAAAATGTAATTAATAATTTTCCAATTAAAAATTACTAACATTCTCCCCTTGGTAAATATTAATAACAACAATTGTAATAACGATAAAAATAGTAAAGTAGTTAAGCAAAATCAACGTAAAGGCTCACCAATTTTAAAACATTTGATCCAAAGATAATGAAAGTTCATCACTTAGTCCCTTAAGGCTTTTGATATCGAAAAATATCAAATGCATGTATCTTATATGATACAAATCTAATACAATTACGCATATATAATATCTTACTAATATGAATGAGAAAATAAAGTCTAACAAATAATAATGATACCTGTATGATTTGAAAGGTATCATTGTTTTGTTAGTCGGTCTCAATTTTTTCAAATTATATGCTAAACCGCATAAGAGAAATTTGTTTCCTCTTACCGAATACAAAACTACATTAGAGAAAACTCTTATGGAATTAAATACTTATATTCTCCTATGTTTTATTAAATTCACATATTTATATATATATATATACCTGTATATGTCCTGAAGACAAAGGCTCAAGGTCAATCAGTATATATATGCCCAATGACAATGTACAACTTCCTATTTGAGTGAGAACAAAATGATTTTTGTCAATATGGATATAAATATATTGTCGTAATACATGAAATTTGTACAAATTTATCAAGCAAATACTAAAGTTCTGAATATTGTACATGTATCGTTTTGGGTAATTTTATAAATTTGTAAATAATCTTTGAGTTTTTTAATTGTAAAATAATTCCTCAATATATTGTACTGTATAATTTATAATTTTATATCAACTATGTCTCTAAAAATCAAAATAATAGAAATTTGAAATAATGGTAATTTATTTATTTTTATTAGTATTACTTTTCACGTATTTCACATATAAATAACAACCACAATTAATATTTAAAAAGATTATTTAATCATCATATAGATAGAAATTAAAGAAAATACAAAATATTTAAATATCATAATTTCATCATATAATAAATAATAATTTCATGAAAGCATCAAATAAAAAGAGTAATAAATATTCATGACTCTCTAACTATTCCAATTTATAGCAAGAGTTTGTGCTAAGGAAGCAACCAACTAGAAACAGAAGGATTTACAATTATATCTTTATTGCATATATAGAATTTAACATATAATCAAATATAAGTGAAATCAAAAGAAGAGGGGAAATAAAAACCTAAAACCTTATTCAATCAAATACTCGCCCAAATTGCATTGACCTTAATTCTCATTTGGTACAAAATCTTCATCATTAAGAGGAGTCGTATCATCATCATCATTAAATTCATTGCACCAAATGGCATGTTAATACTTTCCCCTCCAAGATTATCTTTCAAGTCACTCTCATCAATCAAATCCAGTTCTTTAAAAACTTAATTCACTAAAAGATCAATATGGTTAAGGCAAATTGGACTTACAAAACTACCTGCTCTATTAATAGTCATAGTAAATAAATAAAATTAAATAATTAAGAAGTTACAAAATCTTATATCCAACTTAATAATGATAATAACATACATTTCTAAAGCTTTAAATTGTATTGAACAAAGATAAGTCAATCAATCTTTCGTGCTCCTATCTATTCTTTTTCTTACAATAGATGAATTCAAATGTACTCCAATTTCTTTCGTACCCTGTTGCATCAACACATTAACTAAAAATTTGAATTGCAAACCTTTGCAATTCTGAAACACTACTTCTGAATTAGTTTCACTAAGCAACTGTAGGACAATAAAAGTAGCACTATAAACAACATAAAGTGATGATTAATTTTCAACAAATAAAAAAAGTGAAAAAAAATTATACTTAGATTAAGTTTGTCTTTTTGATGAATAGTAATTAGGATTCCAAAGTCACCATAAGCATCTTTATAAATCTTAATTTTTGAATTTGGAAGATTTTGCATCATCTCATGGGCAATAATTGTTGTAATATTTAATATCATTCCCCTTATTAACTTCAGTTTTCTTTGTAAAACTTCATCTAAAATAGACACTTGGACTCAAAAATGCCCTAATTAAAAACAATGGAGAGTAAAGTTGTATTTCTTATCTCTTATTAATGACTGCAAGATAAGGTCTATATAAAGAAAGGCTATTTTTTAAATTGGTCTTGATTGCTTCCTTCATCCTCTCTATGGCATCATAAACATAACTCGTTGTTGCCTTCTCATCACTATCAACTAAAAGAAATATCCTCACTAAAGGCTCAAAAACTTATATGTCAAATTGATATTAGGATAAAATTTATGATCTTCAAGTATAATTCTAGAAACCTCCAATTCAGCATTAAACCTAGCATGTTGAGATGTAGCTCACTTATCACTTGTCAAAATTTACCTTTAACTCTTTTTTCGTCAGAGTAAAACACTGAAGTGATAAGAAATTAGTTGCAAATCTTGTAATAGCAGGACAACATAAAATCCAATCATTAGTGAAATATTTTTGCATTAAATTCAGGACCCATGCACAATAGCAGATGAATTTGGTCACCTTTTTGTTATCTGCAATAAAAATACATAGCATCTCCTGTATTTTCCAATATCAGGTCAATATAATGTGCAACATAAGGATTCCGATAAAAATAATTATACTCAATTTTGAATCTTTTTCTAGTTGTTTTATAAGCCAAATCAATGTTAGTAATGAACTAAACAATATTTTCTGGCCTAACTTCATTCATAACTTAATCAAACATATGAAGTAGAGTATCAACATTTCTAACAAGGCTAGATGCATTAATAAGCTTAAAAAATATTGTCCCTTTTGTATAATAAACCAAAAATAATAATAATATGCTCATGTCTTCTATTTGTCCGACCATCACACATGATTGAACACCCCAAAATAGCCCAAGTCATTCTTCGTTCATCCAAATAACTCCTTATTTCATAAACAAAGCCTCTTTAGTCATCAATTGAAGGAGCTTTATATCATGGACCATATAAACTTCTTCATAAGGTCTCTATTCAGTAAAATGGTTTTGACATCCATCTAATGAAGCTCCATATCATAATGAACCACTGTTTTCATAATTACTCTAAATGCATCCTTAAAGGATACAAAAGAAAAGGTTTTGGTAGCCAACTAGGCTTTAAACTACTCAACTTTACCCTGAGAGTCTTTTTTGATATTGTAAATCAATTTATAGTTATGGGGTAATTCCACAAGCTCTATAACTTATTATGCTTTATGGATTGCATCTTATACCTCATTTTATTCTACCACAAATCTGAAGAAAATCTAGAAACAACTTTGGTAAAAGTAATCTTGTTCACCTAAACACTCTATGTAATCAGATGAGATAGCAGGTCTTCTCACTCAAATGAATCTTCTTAATTGAACTGGTTTAGTATGTTCTTATACCTTAGGAACATCAGTTCGCTCAAGTATGGGTTCCTGTCCCTATACTGGTATGATACTGAGACCTTGATCTGCTAATTTTAATTGTATTAGTGATGGATATAAAATAATTATAGTATCCACCCTTCTATCATCTGAGAATGACCACCTTCATCAAGATGAGATGGATTACCCTCATCATAGGCATTATACTAAAAAAAATTAGCTATTTGTGATTCCATTATTCTAGATCCTCCATCTTTATAATAAAACATGTTTCCCTTAAAGTGGTCAGGATATCTAATAAACTAACATTGAGTGGAACGATAATGTAACTTATCTTTATAAGGATTATACAAACGTAGATCAGCATGGCAGCCCCATATACAAAGATGAGTGATGCTAGGCTTTCAACCATCTTAAATTTCAAAATGCAATTTTGAAATTGATTTGGTTGGGACTCTATTAAGTATATATAAGGCTACATTTATGACTTCACCCTAAAGTTAATCAAGTGAAATAGTCCTGCTTTGTATTAACCTCATCATGTCCTTTAAGGTCGATTATGCTTTTTACCATACCATTTTGCTCAAGACTACCTAACATAGTGAATTGAGCCACTATTCTATATAATTATACATATTTGGCAAACGAACCTTTTTTCTTATCTTGAAACCCTATTTTTGCCATAATACTCACCTTCATTGTTAGATTTGACAATTTTGATTGACCTTTCCAATTAGTTTTCAACTTTATCCTTAAAGATCTTAAATTTCTCAAGAACTTTGAACTTTTATTTAAGTACACATATTCTTAATATGAATATTTATAAAAAATATTATGAAATTTCTTAAATTACACAATGTAACTTTATAATGTCAATATATATTCGTATGTATGACTTCTAATAAGTCAAAAGCATGAGTTGACTTCTTTTTCTTTATTTTAGTCAAATTACTTCTGCAACAATCAACACATGTTTCCAGATCATCATAATCTAAAGTTAGGAGATTGTTATTCTTAACCAATCTCTCAGCTATATCTCTAGAAATGTAACTTAACCTATTATGCCATAACATGTATGAATTATCTTTTATTAAGGTTCTCTTTCTAGTGACTTGTTTGCAATATATTAAGAAGCATACATCTCATTAGGGGTAAGACACATTTTGTATAAGCCATATGATAAGAAGGCAGTATCAATATATTTTTCATTGAAAGATAACTTCACAACGAAGTTTTCAATTACAAACTATAATCTTCTTTATCTAAAATAGATATAAAGATTAAATTTCGTCTAAAATATGGTATATAAAATGTGTTATTTAATACATGCTTGAACCCTTAATCAGGGTTCAAACAAACACCCCCTCCAGAGATTACATCAACTTCTTTATTATTGTCCACCATGAGTTTTCCTCCTTCTAATTCAACTTTCTCTTTTATACGAATCCTTGTATTGTGGAAGCAATATGATCAGAGACTCCATTATCTACCCATCAAGAAGTTGATGTGGTTATAGCAAGAGTAGACTCATATATCATACAAGTCAAGAAGTTACCTGATAGCTCTTACCTTTTTTTTTTTTCCAGGTTTTATATTTTTAGTAGTCTAGCTTCTTATATCCCTTCTTCTTATAGAAGAAACACCTCAAAGTCATTCTCTTTACAACTTCCTCAGGAACTCTAGCAACACTACATTGACTAATATCTATATGTGGAGGAAATTTAGGTTTTTTACTTTTAAATTCACGTGGTTTTACCTTTGCCTTCTCTTTGGCTGTTATTAAGGCTATATAAGTTGTATTCTTCAACTTCTAAATGAGAAAGTTTTGTATATAATAAAACTCCCAACACTTGTAAGTATCCGGATCGTAATTTGTAGTATCGAGAGGTATCAATCTCACAAAAAACTAGCTAAAATGAATTAAACCTAACTTTATCTAAGGTAATAAATATGATGTTAGTGAAAATAATAACAAAAATTAATGTAAATAAATAGGATCAAGCAAATAATAAAAAATAAGTGAGCTACCAATTTAATGTAAGGTTGATCAAGGATGATAGCTTAGGATTTATTATTTCATTGTTTTGTTCGCTCAATTCTAATTGATCCAATTATGTGTCGATCTTAGATTTCTTAAGGGATTGATTACTCTCTTTTAAGACCTAGCTAATTAACCCTAATTGAATATGAAAATTCCAAATTTTGCAACCTCTCAATTCACAAAATCTTCCTAACATTTTCAACTAGATTTGGCGTTATCTATTAGCTAATCAAGTTCTCATAAAGATGTCACTTCAAATGATAGTTTATTTGATAATCGTGTGACTTATTAAACTACCAACTCCCGTTACGCAATTTAATCATATTACTTTTGACTCAATCTCTTGATTTATTATCAAAGTATGAACATGCATAATTAACATAACACCAGAATTTGTATTGAATCAACAAAGATCAAAGTCACATAATAACTATGGAATAATCCCTAATTTGGAAATTAGAACATCATGAATGTAAGAAACATCTGGAAATTTAGTTTACACATTAAGTATGATGAAAGTAACAAAGGAGAAATAAAGAAAAACTCTATTTGGAGCTTAATTTGAAAAATTGGAAATCTGGACGTTTTCTCGATCTTCCTTGTTTGATCCACTTTTGTAAGATGGCGTTTGCGTTTTTTGTGTCTTTAACATTCTTAAATAGTAGTCTAGGGTCCTAGGGTTGCTCTAGGGTTTTCTCACTTAATTTGGTTCCAAAAATAGCCTCAAAAAGTCAAAAGACCAAAGAAACTCATGTGTTGGAAAAGCTTAAATTTGTTGGAATTGAAAAGTAGATGCACGGTCTTTTACAACGATAGTGCATCAAACTATGCATCACCAAAATTACTAAAAGTCGTGAATTTTCATAGCCTAAGAGATGTGCATTGGATGATGCACGACTGTAAATCTTTTTTGTGCTTTGAATCTTAATTTTGTGCCACGTTTTCATCTGAATTCTTCTCCTTTCTATAATTTCTTGTTTCCATGCACTCACAAAAACATCAAACACCTCATGAAATAATAAATTAAGATTCAATTCTTGCTCTAAACTAATTAAACACTTAGAATACAAACAAACACATACATTAACACATTTCTAAGCCTATACATACTATAATCATCTAATAAACACCTAAAAACACAGTAAAATACCTATCAAAATATAGTATAAACTACACCTATCAACATCCCCATAGTTACTTTTGCTTGTCCTCAAGAAAAAACGAAAACATAAGCAAACAAATCAAACGTAAAACACACAATCATATATTCATGCAACATGCAATAATGAGACAATGACATCAAACTTTGTGGAATCAATTTAACCACAAATATCAATCATTCAATTTGTGCCAACATACTAACCTATGCATTTTATGGTTAAGCACTTTGAATTGAATATACATATTAATCAAAACATTAACATCATATTCTTTCACCTCTTGTACACATACAACTATAATTAGCAATCAATAAAAATTGCAACTATCACTAAGTATCATTTCATGAAAATTTTTGCTATTTTCAAATATCAGTAAGATTTATTTATCGAAACACCAATTTTTAATTTTATTTAACGTTATCCTAGTCTTTTAATGTGAAGGAAAACACTTTTTCATGAATGTCCCTGGTTAGTCAACTAAGCTACAATTTATTAGTTATCTTAGTGGGAATGTCATTCTAATCTTTTGACGTGAAGACAAACATTTTATCGTCAATGCCCCTAGTTACTCAGCTATATCACATCCTCAACTAACTATCAGCTCGATTCATAACCCAATGTTTTTTTCAAAAGGAGTAGTGAAATAGTTATTTGATTAACACACACTTTTTTCACTCACATAGCCTACCTCATTTCTTTTTAGTCAATCATCCTCATGAAAGGTTACTAATGATGCTAACTCATTCAATTGACTTATAATTATAAATGTATATGACAAATTTCCTAAAGTGAACAAAATGAATGTTATATCCTAATTAACATGCATATTCAACCAAAGATACTTAAAACATAAAATTCAGAAGTCAATATACCTTTACAAATTAAATGACCACGTTCAATGATAAACTAATTCCATGTTCACACAATGTCAACCTAATCAAAACTAAGATAATATGATATGAAAAAGTCACACATATGACATGTCAATGCACAATTTTCCCTACACCTAGACAACACATTATCCTCAATGTGAGAAAAACAAACAACGCATAAATGAAAATATCAAGAAAAGAAATAATAAAAAGAAAACGGTAAGAGCAAGAAACTCATTAAGGAGGTTGAGGTGTTGATGGTGTGGACTATGAAAGTTGAAGACCATCTTTGCTATAAAATTCCAGCACTTCACTCCCTACAAAATAAACTTAAAAGTAAAAGTAACAAAGTACCGTCAAATTAAACTAATAATAAAATAACAAAATCCTAATTCTTGGGTTGCCTCCCAAGTAGCGGTTAGTTAACATCATAAGCTTGACTTGCACTTCCTTCGATGCTCAACTTGGGTCTATTATGAGTGGCTTGCTTCCACCATGTTGCCCAATTTCAATTTAGTAGCTTGTAAATAAGCTAGACAATGTAAGATAATAATAAGGATATACTACATTCTAATGTCAAAAAACAACTATTGTTTGTCATCTCTTTAAACAAATTATATGTCAGTTGCACCTCTAGTCGTGTAATTCCTTAATGATGGGCATTGAACTCTGGCCTCATGAAGTCCATAAGGGTATTTCGTTCTTTGTGATGTATTTCCTTTACCATCGTTCTTTCTATATCTTCTTGCGTTCAACTCTTCGGATTCCTCATTCTTGCCTTGTGATGTCTAAATTGATGTGTCCTTTACTTTGTGTCTAACTTTCTTCTCTTTTTTTGTTTTTCTTATTTTTTAGGATTGGGTACCTCAATCACACAAGAAAGCGTAACAATTCCTTAAATAAAAGGAATTCAAATCATCAGATAAAATTATCCAAAAATGACATTTTATATATAATAAAACTCCTAATACTGGTAAGTATATGGATTGTAACTTGTAGCATCAAAAAGTATCGATCCCACGAAGAATCAACTAAAATTAATTGAACCTAACTTTTTTAAAGGTAATAAAATATTATATGAGTGAAAATAATAATAGAAATTAAAGCAATTAAATAGAATCAGGCAAATAATAAATAATAAGTGAGCTACCAATTTAATGTAGTGTTGATCAAAGATGAATATTTAGGATTTAGTGTTGATCAAAGATGAATATTTAGGATTTATTATTTCATTATTTTGTTCCCTCAACTCCAATTGATCCAATTATGTGTTGATCCTAGATTTCCTAAAGGATTGATTGATCTCTCTCAAGACCTAACCAATTAATCCTAATTGAATCCAAAATTTTCAAATTTTGCAATCTTTTGATTTATAAAACCTTCCTAATGTTTTCAACTAAATCAGACGTTATCTATTAGATGATCAAGTTCTCACACAAGAACCCTCTTCGAATGATAATCGATTTGATTATCACATGAATTATTAAACTACCAACTCTCGTTGTGCAATTTATCTAGATTATTTTTGACTCACACTCTCGTTTTATTGACAAAGTATGAACATACACAATTGCATCAACAGAGATCAAAATCACAAAATAACTACAGAATAAACCCTAATTTGGAAATTAGAACCTCATAAATGTAATAAACATCTGTAAATTTAGTTTACACATCAAGTATGACGAAAATAATAAAGGATAAATAAAGAAAAACTTTATTCGGAGCATGATTTGGAAAATTAGAAATCTAGACATTCTTCTCGATCTTCCTTGTTTGATCCACTTTTGTTAAATGATAGCTACATTTTTTTATGCCATTCACGTTCTTAAATAGTAGTTTAGGGTGATTAGCAACACAATGGGTGGTCAGTGCTTTTGTTTCCCAAGCTTCATCTTGAGAATTGTATGTAGTAACCAGAATATCGAACTCTGATGGAAGTGTCTTCAGAGCTTGTTGAGCTATACAAGCATCATAAATATAAATATTTAACACCTTTAGCTTAGTCTGAAGTTAGACCATCCTAATTACGTACTCTCTCACTTCTTCTACTTCTTTATATCTCATAGAGTATAATTCCTTTAGTAAGGTACCTATTTTAGCATTAGAAGAAGCCTTATATCTTTATGAGATGTTATTGAGGAAGTCTCTTACTATGTTTATTTCTAGAAGTTCACTTAGCAGATGGTCTGGAGTGGATCTCTTTATGGTCAATAACCTATCCTGTTTGACTTTTTCTAGGCTACATATGCTGCTCTCTCACCTTTTGAGCTGATAAATATAGGTGTTGATGACCTATCTTTGACTATGGCCATATTGATATCTGTCATCTCTAGCGTAAATTGCACATCTTGCTTTTATTTCCTAAAATTGAAACTAGTGAGGGTTTCAATTGCAACGCTGTTATTATTTGCAGAGTAGGTGACTGCAAAATTGATAACGTAGATAATCAACACAAATGTAGGATAACATTCAATACTTAAAACCACAAAATATTATATGTATTAAGTATCTTTTCATATATATCATAAAGTACATATGAGCTTAATACATAATATATGCAGATAAGACCCCCTCATAAGAGTGATTAGAGTACACACCGTCAAATTTTATGATTATACCACTTGTGGGTGAATAAATCACTTAAATAATGACTTTCTTACATCTTATACCTTTATGCATATCTTAAAGTCTGATATAAGGTCAACATCTATAGATAGAATAATCAAACATAAGACCAGAGAAATCCTTAAACATGCAAGTAAAATAATTTAAATACTAACTTGAAAGGCTAATGTGATGACTACATTCTCATTAGTATCCAAATGGATCTACAAACATAAGGGACATACTTATATGTTATCATTACATTCTTCTATATGGGCAAAAAATATATGAGATTTTACCATTCATAAATTTTAAATCCTCATACACATACTCATTATCACATATCAGTGTTTAAAACATTATCAACAATCTTTATTTGAGAATTCATCATAAAGAAAATCTCAATTAGAGTAATAATCATGTGATACTAAATAATATATGCACCATATGAGATACCAAAACCTTTATCTTTTTTATTTCAAATCAAATGTATAAAAATTCACTCAATCATGACTTTAATAACCATATTTGATTTTTCTGAAGTTAAACGTTATTTATTTTCAAAGTAATAAATATAGAAAAATTAAAAAAACTCACTTTATAAATTCACTAGACCCTAAAAACTGACCTAAAATAACTTGAGGGAACATTTTGTAAATTTTGGAAATTTTGAGTATTTTTTCCCTACAGTGTGTTGACGTCACAGTTGATGTCAACATTGCACATGCTATGGATGACACATGTACAACACTTGCCAAAGTCTCACACATCTCTAGATGTATAAGGTGGGTGCATATCAAGTGCTAGACACACACAGACACGAATTGCTTTTGATCCATGCATAGTTATGTGCAAATGGGCCAACCACCTTGGGAGCATGTATCCCACGTGCTGGACATGCATCTGACATCTGGCTGCTACATGTTCCAGTTGTCTGGAGCACGTGTATCACATGTGCCAGACCACCGCCATTCACCGAAAAAAGACAAATTTTGATGATTTTCAAATTCTAATGACAAAAAATCACTCAGAAATCCATTTTGACCATTTCGTCCACGCAATGCTTGTTCAAAGTCAATTCAAACAACAAATATGGAATTTATATAAGAAAAAACAAATTGATTTCTCCGATTTCCTAAAGGACAAAATTGAAAATCTCCGTTATTCATAAATCATGGAACTGCTCTAATATCGTATGTTAGTTATAACACAAACTTTAATTATAAACCCAAGATCAACCGTGAACTTGTATTAACAAAAAAGTGTAGAAAAATACCTATTTCACTATCCATTGAATAATGGAAAAGCTGCTAAAACTGCTTAAACAAATTGCTCAATTATGAACAAACTCTTAAAATTTTTGATCAACCTTTATTAAAGTTGTATATTCTTATATCGTTAATGCCTTTCTGTACCTTTTTTAATGCATATGACTCTTAATGATTTAGAGAAGTTGAATGTCTACAAACTTATTTAAGCAGGCATTCTGAAAACAGTCTTGTTATAGGCATTACAATGCAAGGCAAAACATTAGAAACTGAAATAAATGTCTTCAAGGTAGAAAAGAACATGGATGATGTGAAGAACATGGTAGAGAACGTGGGTGAGATGAAAATCATGAGTCCTTAGAAGCTATTTATATTAACCTTATTGGACCTCCTATTATAGGCTCAATAAATAGCCAGCACACACTGACTAGGATATGAGTTCCTCACTGGACTTTACTTCATTAACTAGATCCTTTATTAGGTTCTTTATTATCTTTACTTTGGATTAATTTGATTTTCTTAATCTTAATTTTATAAAAATACGTAGTTAATAATTGCCTAGTTAAAAATTAGTTACAAAGTTATGTTTCTAAGACATTAGTAAAGTTTGTGGTTTGATTTATTCACCACAGATAATTTAGCTATAGGAGAGCTTAATTCATGCCAAAACTTTCAGGATTACCAAAATTTGTTTCCATCGGTAATTTGAAAGGAGCAGGACCACAACCAAAAAAGCTACTTTTTTTTCCTTAACGCATTGATCTGTTTTTTTCTGAGATATTTTTGATTCACTTCTTATTTTTCAAAGTTGGTCTTTCTATACGTTGCACGCCATTAACGTGCCCACTTGGTTTGTGACATTCAACAGCTAACATGAGAGTTATGCTGCAGAGACATTACTTGACGTGGTAGTGATCATATCAAAGTTATTGCAAGTAACAATCGTAGCAGACATACCTCCCACAAGATTGGATGTCATTGAAGAGATAATGAAGCTGGTCATAACTATAGAAACTTAATTTTCACTTGTCTACTTCAACTAGTTCTCAACGCATACCCCCACTGATTGAGTTCTAAATTCATAATTTGCATATTTTGATGGCCATAGGATGGAAGCATGTGGTGCTCTTGAATTCTTCACGTTATTTTGGGTTATATTTTCTTTTTTTTTTTAAATAAAGCAGTAGTATAGGGATTTAACCCAGTTCATTGAAGTCAATAAGATCAGTTTGAGCTCCACTTACAAGTATTTACATACATTGACATATATATAGCTTCTGTTTCATGCTCTATTTTTGTTTCATGACATGCTAGTGACTGATGCCTTTGAAATTGTTGGCAGTTTACGAAAGATAATGGCCACTTTATATAACTCCCATAATAGTTATTTGTCCTAACCAAGGGTTAAAGCGTGAAAAATGGATCATTCAACAAGGATTACAGAAATAGAGAAAATACAAGTTTTTCTATTCCATTCTCTCTCACGTGAAGCAATCATCAAACGCTTAGAGTTTGGTACGTGAATTAATCGGTGACTCTAGTAGCCAACTGTAAAACGAAGACTAGCAAATAGCAAATCGATCCAGCACTTCCGCATTTAGGTCAGTCCTTATATTTCTACATTGGTATCAAAGCCGAATTACTTATTTCCTAGTCTCGATGTCATAAGCATGATTAAAACGTTCAATAATCTGTTTAATTGAAATCTTTCTCTCGCAATATACATATATGTTATGTGTTTTTCCGATCAGTCTACCTTAGAGACGACGTCAATAATACAAACCCCAACCAGAATAATATGGGTAGAAGAAAAGACAAAAGTAAGTTTTTGAAAAGCCACTTATACCTAGACTCGTTCTATCCTACCTCATGCCAAACAAAATTGTTTTGTATATATCCATGGAAACAGGCACTCACGGCTATGCGTGTGAGTCACACGCCCCCTTACTGTAACAGCCCAGATCATCTGCTCATAGATATTGTCCGCTTTGGGCCTTAGCCTAGCTAAGCCCTCATGGTTTTGCTTTTCCCGAGGCCTTCCCAGGAGGTCACTCATCCTAGTACTACTCTCACCCAAGCACATTTAACCTCGAATTTCTGATGGGATCCGGTGCATTAGGCCATGGAAAACTCGTTTGTAAAGGAGAGGTATCCGTACCCTTATAAGGCGTACTTTGTTCCCCTCTCCAACCGATATGGGACCTCACACTTATGAGTGGTATTGATGGCGTGGTGGATGTCATTTTTCTCCTTTACGACTGATCTATGCGATGACGGTGTTGAAATGGGAGGCTTATGACGACTCTTATGTGGAGTCTTGGTTTTTTTTGGTGTCACAGATGGTTGGGCATCGGCCCATCTTCGTCCTCAACTCCAAGCGGCGGCTCAAATAGGTTGGGGGCAGGGGGTTGTGGTTTTTTCTTTGGTTGGCCTTTCCGATGCATCTTTAGAAAGAGTTTCGCAGAAGATAGAAAGTTGTGTTTAAATTAAATGAACACTGCGCAGAGAAGATAAAGAAAAACAAAAACATTTTAAAGCAAAGAAGGGGTAGGGTTATAGATGGTGGGCCATTATTTTGTCTTTTAGTAAATTTGTTGTTTAGTAACATTACGCCCTCCAAGGTCTTGAATGTCCCACTTCTTTATATCTTCATTCAATGTCACAAATTCTCTTTTTCCATTTTCAACGTACCAGATAATCTTTTTTTTTCTGTTTTCAATTAATTAATGACATGTACATAGGTTTTACAAATAATGAATTATGATTAGTTTAGTATATTTATTTTTGCTAAATTAATTTGATGTGAAATTATTTTTAAATGATCTGTCCGTTTATTTATTTTGTAAATTAGTTTTTACATTTATTTAATTCATCAATGTGTTTACATATAATATAATTCAAATATTCCATAAATGTGTTTTATGGGTAA
>JANSVA010000009.1:25708569-25734091 GCA_025504915.1 Erythroxylum reticulatum | reverse complement strand
TATGTCAAATTAAAATAGTTTAATTAAATTATAGAAATTCCTAGTTCATTTTTTGTATGAGATGAATATGAGCTTAGCGAAATTTTCGATCATACAATGTGAATTGTGGATTTTTTTTATAATTTAATTTATAGAAATGTGCCTCACATCATTTTTATATATACTTGTACATATGGCAACTAAAACCATAATCGGTGATTTGTCTACCAATGAAAAATTGGATGGGTCCAATTATGATATGTGGCAGAGGAAGATTCAGTATCTTCTAAATAAACGAGAATTGCTTGAACATTTGACCATAATAATGATTGCGCCTTTAGTCAAAGATAAAGACGAAAATGATATTGATACTGCTAGTAAGCAATATCAAGCATCCTTAAAGGCTTATGCAAATTGGTCCAAAAAGGATCGTAAAGCATGTTATACTATGTTGTATTTCATGCATGACGATTTAATTAGAGAGTTAGAGGATTGTGCCATTACTAAGCATATGTGGGACAAACTTAAGATCACTTTTGGTCAAACATCTACTACAAGGCTTCGTGCTTTGCATCTCAAGTGGATGAACTACGAGATTAATATGACTCGTACTATGGCTGAACATTTACGAACCATGAGTGCTATGGTTCGTGATCTTAAGGCAACTGGCCGAGCTATCTCTGAAGAGGAGCAAGTCCTGAATGTGATTCGGGCTCTTCCAAATCATACTGAGCACTGGAAGAATGTAAAACTTGTTTTGAAACATAATGAAAATGTCAAAACCCTTTCAGAGATCACTAGGCACCTTGAAATGGAGGAGGATCGCTTAAAAGGATCAGACTCCTCCAATGTGGCTCTTGTTGCTAAAAGCAAAGGACCAAAGGGCAATAATGTCGAACGAGGTAAAAGAAAAGGTTCTCGCCCTCCTCAAAGGAATGGACCAAAAGGTCATATTGTCAAGAAGCAAAAGGCTAAGGGCCAAGGAGAGAAACACATGGCATGTGTAAAGTGCTATAATTGTGGAAAGAAAGGTCATTTTGCTCGGGATTGTCCTGAATCTAAGAAGGTACCTTTCTTATCTATAACTCTTGCTTTATATGTTTGTTCTCATGCATTAGTTGCTAATTCTCTTCCTAATTGGATTGTAGATATGGGAGCAAGCAAACACATTGTTCGAGATCAAGTTGGCTATATGGACTTTCATCGGTATCCAGTGGGTTCACAAACTGTCGTGTTAGGAAACGGTAGTGAAGAAGATGTCTTAGGAATAGGGACATATCAGCTCAAGTTACGTGGAGGATATACTTTGCTCCTCTATGATGCTCTCTATGCACCCGAGGTGTGATGTTGCTTTGTATCTCTTGTAACTTTAATGAAATAAGGATTCGTTTTTAGTTATAATCATTATGGATTGAATATTATGTATAATGGCAATATTTTTGGCCATGCTACATTGAAAAATGATTTTCTTATTCTTAATTTGGATGCTTGTTATGATAATTCATCTTCTGTTTATGTTTCATATTTTGATCCTGATTCTGAATCTGTTAAATAGCATGCTAGACTTGGTCACATTAGCCGAGATAGATTGAGTAGGCTAGCTAAAGAAGGTCTTTTAGACCAACTCACTAAGGTTAAGTTGCCTAGATGTGAGTCATGTTTAGCTAGTAAGGCAACCACGAAACCTTTTGGTAAGGCTTCAAGGGTTTCTAAACCTTTAGAGCTTATTCACTCTGATATTTGTGGACCCATGAATGTTAAAGCACGTCATGGGGCTATTTATTTTCTCACTTTAATAGATGACTATTCTCGCTATGGGTATGTATATCTTTTAGCTCATCGTTATGAAACGCTTGATGTGTTCAAACATTTTGTGACTGAAGTGAGATACAATTGGAAAGAAGAGTTAAAACTCTTCGGACCGATCGTGGTTAAGAATATCTATCTGCTATGTTCAAAGAATTTTGTGAGAAAAAGGGTATCATAAGACAACTAACGATTCCTCGAACTCCACAACAAAATGGTGTTACAGAGCATAGGAATTGAACATTGCTTGACATGGTTAGGTCAATGATGGCACACGCTCGTCTTCCAATTAGTTTTTGGGTAGATGTGTTGCTCACGGCAACTTATATTCTTAACCGTGTGTCAAGTAAAAGTGTACCCGCCACTCCATATGAGTTATGGAATGGAAGAAAACCCTCTTTAGATCATTTGCGCCCATGGGGTTTGTCTAGTTATGTACACAACACAACTCATAAACATGGGAAACTTGGTCCGAGAGCTACTAAAATGGTGTTTATAAGATACCCCGAACATTCTAAAGGGTATGTTATGTATGGTGAGCACCCAAATGGTGGCATGACGAAAGTTGCTTCCCACAATGTGGAGTTTCTTGAAGATAAGTTCCCAAGCATAGGTGAAATAAAAAAGGACCTAGATTTGTATGAGTTACAACCGGATACTCTCGGTGAGGGGGATAATTTAGTTATTCGCCAAGTCACCGAGATTTTTCCTGCCCAAGAGAACCAAATTTTGAATGAGGTTTATCTTCCATCTCTAAACCACGAACCTGTAGATAGTCTATATGTTCCAAATCTCACATCTTAAGGGGATAGTGGGAGTGGTTCTCACCATCATCCGGACCCCACATCTCCAAAAGCTAGGGGGAGAGATACTGAATCAGGGTAGACAAATGTAGGTTCTAGACTTCGAAGAAGTGAGCGTGGAAGAATTCCTCGACGATCTTTTCAAATCAAAGAGGAAATATTCCTTTGTTCTCCTTTGGAAATCGAAGAGCCCACCTCTTTTCAAGAGGTTGTTGATTCACCTAACCACACAGAGTGGATGGATGTCATGAGGGATGAAATGGACTCAATGACACGAAATCAGGTTTAGGAACTAGTTGATCTTCCGCTCAAACGAAAGTCAATTGAAAACAAGTGGGTTTTCGAGATAAAATGTAAGGCGGATGGAACAATCGACAAGTTCAAGGCTCGTTTGGTAGTGAAAGGCTATACCTAAATAGAGGGTATCGACTATGAAGAGACATTTTCTCCTGTGGTGAGATTTGTCTCTATTCACTTACTTCTAGCTCTGGTTGCCCATTTGGACCTGGAGTTGTTTCAAATGGATGTAAAGACTACTTTCCTCAATGGTAACCTTGAGGAAGAGATTTATATGAATCAACCTATTGGTTTTGTATCAAAAAGTCAAGAAGACAAAGTGTGTCGTCTTAAAAGATCCATATATGGTCTCAAACAGTCTTCCAGATTATGGTATTTCAGATTCCATGAAGCCGTTACTTCTTTTAGCGTAGTCATGGTTTCAAAAGATAATTGTGTGTATGTCAAGAGAACAATAAGTGAAATTTTGTTTCTCACTTTATATGTTGATGACATATTACTAGTTGGCAATAATATGGAGATGCTCAAGACCACTAAAGAGTGGTTGTCCTCTATCTTTGATATGAAGGACATGGGTGAAGCTAGGTATGTCCTAGGTGTGGAAATAATAAGAAATCGTCTTAAGAAGCTTCTTGGTTTAAGTCAAGAAGCGTATATTAATAAAATCTTGGAACGTTTTCGAAAGCATTATTCCAAACCCATTAACACTCCAGTTGAAAAGGGTCTTACTTTGAGTCTTGATCAATGCCTTAAAATAGATAAGGAAAAAGAAAAATTGAGTAATGTTCCCTATGCTAATGTCGTAGGAAGCTTAATGTATGCTATGTTGTGTACACAGCCTGACATTTGCTTTGCGGTTAGTTTGGTAAGTCGTTACCAAAGCAATCCAGGACTTGCTTATTGGCAAGCAGTCAAAAGAAATTTTCGCTACCTTCGTGGTACTTCAAACCTGGTCCTTTGCTATCAAGGCGGGGATTTAAGGTGAAGGAGATATTCAGATGTCGATTGGGGTGGTGACCCGAATGAGTCTAGGTCAACCTCAGGATATGTTTTCACCTTGAGAGGGGGAGCCATATCTTGGTGCAGCAAGAAGCAAGATTGTATATCATTATTAACAATGGAAGCAGAATACGTTGCTTATTGTCTTACCGCTCGGGAGGAAATATGGTTGAGAAGTTTTCTCCAGGATCTTAATCTTACTCCTAAAGTTAATGATCTTGTTGAAATGTTATATGACAACATTGCAGCCATACAGTTTGCTAAAGATCCGAAGTTTCATAGAAAATCTAAGCATATCAAAAGGCATTATCATTTTGTAAGAGACGCCATAAAAAATAAACAGGTTGTTATAAAGTATATACCTACTAACTAGATGGTAGCTGATCCTTTAACGAAACCTATTCCTCAAGATTCGTTTAAGGCTCATGTGATGAATTTAGGTTTACATAGGGTTTAGTTTTTTCCATTGGGATATATCTTGTTGTATAATAGACATGTTTTCAATTGTAACAAGTTTTTGTTTAATAAAAGTTTATTTCTCAAATATTCATTAGTACGTAATTACATGATAAGGCATATTGTAATGTCACCACACATTAGGCTTCTGATTGGACTTATCATACAGGCAATCTCCCTAATGCTTGAGCAGCAAGTAGGATGAGGCTTCACAATATTAATATTGAGCGTATGTAATATTGTGTTATCTTCATACTTGTGTAGTATACATGATAAGTTTTTTTTTATATATTTGGATAGTCAACTAAGTAAGTCTAAGATGAGACTCTAATGAGTCGGATGTGAAAGCTTCAGATTTCACATTGAAGCCTTAAAGCCAAATCTTAAGTTTCAAGATTAGAATTAGGTATGTTGATCTAGTAGCTCGGATTAGTTTTTAAGTTAAGCTAGATTCGTGATTTGCATAGCATAAAAGAGCGACATGCCCAACTTAGTGGGAGCTATTCTATGACACACATTTCATACTGTGTGTGCTATATAACGACCCTCTTGTGGAGTAATAGATAAATCCCTTTCTCTGTCACTGTATGATCCCATAGACTTGAATGTCTAATCAAATGAAACCCTTCGACTTAGAACTGTGATATGAAGTCAAGGCTTGGTGTTGCTACTTTAGTGTGTTTTTCCAATGGCTAAGTTGTATACAATCTAACAGAGCACATTAGGAAAGCAATTAAGTTAGGATGGATTATTATAAGTGTCTAAGAAAGAATCTTTTCCTTCATCACTATATCAGCCCGGGGATTATACTTGGTATATAATCACATGATATATCTATGAGCATAAAGGGACAGTGTATGTGTCAGTGATACTTTGGATGATTTGGGGTATCATGAATATGTGAAAATATTATGTTAGTTAGATGATGACTTAATATAACGCTATTGGTTCTTTAATGGTCGCACGCCCCATTCTTAGTATGACACGTGAAATTTTAGAGAGAAGATGTAACTTGTGACTTATGTGGCCGATTGGGAGTTGTTGGCAGTTTAAGAAAGATAAAGGCCACTTTATATAACTCCTGTAACAATTATTTGACCTAACCGAGGGTTAAAGGGTGAAAAACGGATCATTCAATAAGGACTACAGAAATAGAGAAAATACAAGTTTTTCTATTCCATTCTCTCTCATGTGAAGCAATCATCAAAGGCTTAGAGTTTGGTACGTGAAATAATCAGTGACTCTAGTAGCCAACCGTAAAACGAAGACTAGTAAACAACAAATCGATCCAGCATTTCTGCATTTAGGTCAGTCCTTATACTTCTACAGAAATAACAAAGTTTATGATGCATAACAAAGTTTGCTGATGCATTAAAGATGTTTCTATTTAGGATCTCCTATCAAATTGATTTCTGCTACAAACTCTGAAAGGACAACAGATTCGTGAAACTCGTCATTAAATTGGTTTACCGTGTTAAGCTCCACAACAATGGTTGTGACAACAAGAACTTGATACACTTCATATCTCACCGATGTTAATGGAGACTTCTCCACAAGTGAAAATTAAGGGAACAACATGACTATAAAAACCATAGTTTACTTCCTGAACTTTAACTTTTTCCTAGAAAAAAAGGAAAGCTTTACTTACCAGGCTCCAGCTCATTAGCTTTATCCATGATGTTTCTTCTGTGTAAACTGGACGAGACGATATGTGAGAAAACGTGGCATATGACTGAAGTGAAAGTTTGACAGGCCAAAGCTTCTTCAAAATAAGAGTAGGAGATGTCACATGAAATTATAACGTTTTTTAAGAACGGAATAAAAATTAACTGAAAAAGTGAGAGGTTAAAATTTTAAAATGTTTATTATTATTAAAATGTTATCAAATTAATTAAAGATTAAATAAATTTAAAGAATTTAAAATACGATTGAAAGAGATTGTCTTTACTTATCAAAAAATTTAAAATTTAACTTAAAAAGATATTATTAAATAAAATTAATTAATTTATTTTAGTTTATAAGAATTTATTAATTTATTAAAATTGACCGATTAATTAATAAATTGATTAATTTTTAATAATAAAAATTATTAAAATAAATCAAATTAAAAATTTGACAAGTTCAAAACTTTTACGAATGAATTAGCTCAATGGGTTAAATTTTTTAATTTTTAGAAATCCTGACAATGATGCTCATAATTTGTAGTTGGGCCTTCATGAACACTAATGGGCCATCGCGTATCAATCCATCGACTTACAGGTTAATTCTCGAGATGAATCTTGAATCAGGTTGATATTGATGGAATTCCCTCTCCTCAGAGAGCTCTAATTCGTTGCCTTCGATTCCAACTTAACTCATCTAGTCTATCATATGTAATTTATTTGGATGAAGTGCCACTTGCCTTCGCATGTATCGTACTGGAAACTCGCATTTACAACTCTTTGTACTACCTGCCCTTGACACCTACATGTTAGCCACTACCCCTCCCATGCGTTGACCAGATTTAGATATCTGCGGTCGTCAACAATTTGTTGCATGTCTTAATCAGGTGGTTTTCACCTAATTTATTAATTTCCTGCCACTTGAAAAAACATTTATGAACTTACTAATCTACGCATAGTTTCTTTCTTTTCGTCAGATTTAAGATAACTGTTTTAGTGAAAGTAATTGGAATCTATTCGGTGCTTAAGATGAAACTTGCTAATTAATATGCTATATGCAAATTATTAGATTAATCTGTCAGTGAACTCGATTCCAGAGAGCATGACCATTAGTAATTCTACAAGCAGCCAAACGGCAGTTAGAACTGATACGAGCTTCACCACCAACCCCCATTAGTCCCCCATTAGTAAATAGAAGTATTTGAAGTTACTTTTCCGCATCCTGACGTTGTTTAGACTTTTTGCAATCTCTATACACCTCCTCAGGTTGGTGGTACATACCTTGTGTTAGCTTAAATCCCATATTGATAAAGAGAGAACATAATAGACTCCATTAAAACTATATAAGGAAGCATATATTTAAAGTTTTATATATCCCAAAATATCTTTCTCATATTCTTATGAATTAATTCTTGGTGTGGATTGTGAGATCTTTCTCTTGTAATCTTTGTTTACTATATTGGAAAGTTTTCTATTCTTGCCCATAATTTTTTTTCATATTCGACAAGGTGTTTTCCACTTTAAATCTTGTGTGTTCCTATTTTTTTAAATCTCCTATCAGTGATATTAGAGCTCAAGAGTTGTTCAAGTATGCTATTTGGTTGCAGCCTAGTCTAATCTTCCATATCAGAAAACAAGTTTTACTTTAATTTCTTGCGGGATAAGGACGGTTCTATTCTCAAGTTCTTGTTGTCATTTCTTGGGCATTTTTCGCTAGTATTTCAGGTGATTGAGTGCATGCCAAGGAAAAGCTCTAAGGATACTGAGTTTTAAGTAGGACCATTTTTGATCCCTCTGGCCTTTCCTGGTGTACTACAGTCTTATTACATACTAAGTAGAGGTAACTCGAGGCGGTTTCCCTTTTCAACATGAGAGAGTGAGAGTCAATTCTTATGATAGAAGCAATGTCTACCAAATTTGATATTACAAAGTTTGATGGGACAATGTTCTTGTCGTGAAAATTCAAGATGAAGGCACTATTAGTAAAAGATAACTACTTGGAGGCCATTAGTACTAGGCCAACGAATTTCACAGATGACGTCAAATAGAGACAAATAGATGCCTTGGCCATGTCAGATTTGCATCTTGGTCAATCGAATGATATCTTGTAAGGTGTGGAGGAAAAGAAAACAACCAAGGAGATATGAGATCATCTCACAAAATTATATAAAGCTAAGTCTCTTCACAACAAAATTTTTCTGAAGAGGAGACTTTACACACTCCAAATTTCTGAATTTACTTTAATAATAGAGCATATCAATACTCTGACCTCTTTATGCTCTCAACTTTCAAAGTTGGGACATAATGTAAATCTAGCTGAAAGTGTGGAGATTCTACTTCAAAGTCTTTTAGATTCGTATAACCAACTCATCGTTAATTTAACCAGTAATATCCTCACGGATACTTGGTACTTGATGGTGTTGCTGCTTCGATTCTTGAAGAAGAAAGCAAACCAATCAATAAGGAAGAAAGGTTGAAACATTCACATCAAGCGAAAGCCTTATCAATGACGAGAGGACGATCAATGGAGCTTGATTCCATTGGGAGTCATAAACAAGGAAGGTCAAAATATAGAAGTAAGAAAAATCTCAAGTTTTTCAACTATGGAAAGAGAGAACACTTTAAAAGTGAATGTTGATTTAGGAAAGGTGGAGACAAGGCTCTGAAGTATCAACTTCTTAGGGATGTGTTACTAATGGAGAAATCTTATACAGTGAAGTAGCAATGGTAGCTAAGGATATAGTAGAGTTCACGGATGCTTGGATAATAGATTTAGGAGCAACATGACATATGACTCCTTATAGAGATTGGTTTCACACTTATAAATCTATCTCTGTAGGATCTGTGTATATGGGAAATGGTCATGCCTTGGAGATTGCTAGGATTGGCACCATTAAGTTGAAGATGTGTGATGATACAGTTCACACTATTCAAAATGTGGCTTGAAAAAGAATTTATTATCTTTAGGATAATTGGAATAAGTTAGGTGTAAAACCTCCATTAAAAATTTAGTCATAAAGGTGATCAAAGAAGTGCTTGTAGTTATGAAGGGAAAAAGGATAACTGTAATCTTATACAAGCTTATGGGAAAGAAATATATGGAAGGAAATGCATTAGTTAGTTCTGCAGAAAATCCAACAAATTGTGGCACTATAAACTTGTCCATATGTTAAAACAAGGATTGAATATTTTTGCTAAGTAGAAACTACTCCCTGGTCTCGCAAAGGTATCATTACCCTTCTGTGAGCAATGCATTACAAGTAAGCACCATAAACTGAAATTTAATGTATCGAATTTTAAAAGTAAAGATATTCTAAAATTGATTCACTCTGATGTATGGTAAGCACCAGTTATGTTTCTAGGTGGAGCAAGGTACTTTGTGACCTTTATTGACGATTACTCCAGAAGATGTTGGGTGTATTCTATCAAGAGAAAGAGAGATGTATTTCCAACCTTCACAACATTTAAAGCACAAATTGAGTTAGAGACAGGGAAGAAAATCAAGTGCCTCAGGACTGATAATAGTGGAGAAGAAATTTACAGTGCCTTAGACTCCTTAACAAAATGGAGTGGCAGAGCATATGAGCAGAACTCTGATTGAAAAAGCTAGAGTCACGTTGAGAACTGCAAGTATGGCAAAGTTTTTCTAGTTAGAAGCAATAAAGACCACCTATTATGTAATTAATCGATCATCGATAAGATTGATTGATTTAAAGACACCGATGGAGATGTGGACTGGTAAACCAGCAGACTATTCTTAGTTACATACATTTGGAAGTCATGTGTTTATGTTGTATAATATCCAAGATATCACAAAACTATATCCAAAATCCAGAAAATGTAAATTTATGGGGTATGCTGATGGAGTCAAGGATTGTGGGATCCTACTGCCCACAAGCTCGTCATTAGCATAGATGTCATATTTGCAAAAGATAAATTATAAGAGAAAGATCAAAATAGCACGTCTGAAGAAAATTATGATATTGTAACGATTTAGGAAGAAAGGAAGACTGAACAGAAAGATTCTACTAAAACTATATCAGATCACAAGGAGTATGAACCGGTTGAATTTGAAAATAGAAAAGTTCGACGATCAAGCCATGAAAGGAGAATCCCAACTAGGCAGTCTAATTATATTATGGAGGTCAATGTTGCATACTGTCTCCTAAAAGAAAATGGAGAACTGTCAACAATCCGAGAAGCAATAAATAACTTAGATGCATCACTTTGGATGGCAGCAATGCAAGAAGAAATGGAAGCTTTCCATAAGAATAAGACATGGAAGTTTGTGTCCTTACTACAAGGGATAAAGCCCATTAGCAAAAAATAGGTGTACAAGATCAAATGTAATAGTGGTGATCAATTAGAGCGGTATCATGCAAGGTTGGTGGTAAAAGGATATGCTCAGAAAGAAGGTATTGACTTTATTGAAATGTTTTCACCTGTAGTTTGTCTCAATACAATTTAGATTGTCCTAGCTATATGTGCTACATTTGATCTATATTTAGAGCAGTTAGATGTAAAGATTGCATTTCTTTATAGAGAATTTGAAAAAGAAATTTACATGCATCAGCCAGAAGGTTTTGAAGAATCAGGGAAAGAGAACTTGGTTTGCAGGTTGAACAAATCTTTGTACAGTTTAAAATAGGAGCCAAGATGTTGGTACAAAAAAATTTATTCCTTCATAATGAGTCGTGAATTCAACAGATTTAGTACATATCCTTATTCATATTTTAAGAGGTTTGGTAATAATGATTTCATTGTATTATTATTGTATATTGATGATATGTTGGTTACAAGGCCCAACAAAGATCGTACTCAAGATTTGAAGGCTTAGTTAACTAGAGAGTTTGAAATGAAGGATTGAGGACCAACAAATAAGATTCTAGGGATTCAAATTTACCGAGACAGAAACTACAAGAAGATTTGGTTTTTTAGAAGAATTACTTGAAGAAAATATTACGACGCTTCAATATGTAAGATTGTAAGTCAATCCTACCCCTCTTCCTAGCAGTGAAGCAGAAATGAAGGAGATGTCTCAAGTACCGTATACGTCAGTTGTGGGAAGTCTAATGCTTGCTATGAATTGCACAAAACCAAACATTGCATATGCAGTGGGAGTGGTTAGTCGTTACATGGCAAATCCTGGTCGAGAACACTGGTGGTCTATAAAGAGGATCCTAAGATATATTAAAGGGACCTCAAATTCTACTCTACGTTATGAAGGATTTGAATTTATTGTCAAAGGATATGTTGATTCTAATTTTGTAGGGGATCTTGATAAAAGAAAATCCACTACAGGCTATGTGTTTACTATTGTAGGAGAAGCTGTGAGCTGGGTGTCTAAACTACAGACAGTTGTAGCATTATCTACAGCAGAAGCTGAGTATATAACAGCTACACAAGCTTGCATAAAAAGGTTTTAGAGGAGCTTGGGCACCAATAAGAGAAAACCCATTTGTATTGTGATAGTCAGAGTGCCTTGTATATTGCAAAGAATCTAGCTTTTTATTCCAGAACTAAGCACATAGGAGCTCAATATCACTTTTTTCGTGAAGTGGTGGAAAATGGAAGTGTGGACATGCAGAAAATTCACACAAAAGAGAACCTAGCAGATGCAATAACAAAGCCAATCAACACTGATAATTTTATATGGTGTAGATCCTTGTATGGCTTGGCAGAGACGTAGATAGAAGAGAAATGACAAGATAGAAATAACGATATAGAGATTGATTGGTTCTCAATCAAATCTCCAAGTGGAAGATTATTGGCTTAAATCCCATATTAGTAAAGAGAGAACATAATAGCCTCCATTAAGGCTACATAAGGAGGCATATGTTTAAGGTTTTACATATCCCAAATTCTCTTTCCCATAACTTGTGTATTAATTTTTGGCGTGGATTGTGAGATCTTCCTCTTGTAATTTTTGTTTACTATAGTGGAAAGTTTTATGTTCTTGCCTATGGTTTTTCCCTATATTCGATAAGGAGTTTTCCATATTAAATCTTGTGTGTTCCTTTTTCTTATATCAATTTCTGTTATTGATGTGTTTTCTCTATCCGGGTGGAGTCTATCTCCTATCACCTTATTCCAAGGAACCAAATCTTGTTAATGGTTTCTTGAATGATTTTTTAATGGAAACGAAGCATACATTTATTGCTACATCAAGTTATATGAAAAATGGGAAGTAGTAACCTGCACATTTGGTTAATGAAGTTAAGCTGCATGTTAAATAAAAGAATTAAAATTCGGTTGAGTTAGTGAAAAAGTTATGAAAGATTTATGCTATTTTTCATTATTTTTGTGAAAATCTCATAAGCCTAAAGCCTTAATATATAAGCTAAACATACTCAAAGAAGATTTATAGTGATTATAATACAACTAATAATCTTATCTGCAATAAAGATTAAATATTTGAGATACGTATATTATTGTGATTTGGTGTATATATTTTGTATACTTACATATCTTTTTATTTTTAGTAGTATACTTGATATAGGTCTTTACCTTCTTTAGGACTCTTAAGACTTGTATATATTTTGTATATTGGTTGTACATTATTTTCAAACAATATTCATTAATTTTGTTACTCGTTCTCTCTGCTCTTTCCATGGCATCATAAAAGGCTTAAAAAATAGCCTCTCCATCTACCACTAATCTCAATCATCACCATCGTATCGGTGTCATTCCTTCAGTCAAAAATCTTATTGCCCGTTCATCTCTATAGAAGTCATATCCCCTCCCTTATTCAATGGCAGAAAAGAAGGTGGTTAACATGTATTCGACGTTGTTCTTGTCTCCTTCCAAGAGCGATGATCACGATGTGTGTGTTAAATGGAGATAATTTTGATTTGTGGAAAAAAGCTATGGTGATTGCTTTGAGAGTAAAGGACAATTTAGGGTTTATTATTGGAACCTTGAATAAACCAACAACTGATTTAGCTAAAGCAAGCAATTGGGAGGCATGCAACTCAATGTTAATGTCATGGATTTTCAATTCGATTAACAATTCCATTCAGCCTAACATTGCATATGAAGAGACTGCTAAAGCAATTTGGGATGATCTATAAGTCCATTTTTTTAGTTGGCAATGCTCCACAAATTCATGAATTAAAGGGAGAAATTGCCTCACTTAGACAAGAAGGCATGAGTTCATGGCTTATTATACCAATCTGAAAGGAATGTGGGATGAACTGGGCAATTACACAAAGGTTCTGAACTACACGTAGTGAGTAGTGCACAAGGTTATTGCTCTAGTGATTCAGGTTGCGGCCAAGCCCAAATTTGAACAACGGTATGGGTCATGAAAACAAAAGGAAAATGCTGACAAGAAGTGTAGTCATTAGGATAAGGGTGGCCACGAAGTCTCAGAGTGCTTTGAGGTTGTCTTCTACCCTTCCTAGTGAAGACTGCAAGGTCAAGGACAAGATAAGCAGGGCCACGCTAGCACTACTATCAGATGTAACCAAGGTCAAGCCTTAGCCTTTCAAGCTATGAGTGGGCAAGCCAAAGATAGCAGTGGGATCCCAGGTCTTTCAAATGATCAGTTTCAAAGGCTATTAACGCTACTGGAGTGAGATAATTCCAACAAGCTTTTAGGTAAGGTCTTTAGTGAATTTACATAGATTTTAGATAGTGGAGCATCCAACCATATGGCGGGAAACTCGGGACTCATACACGATGTTGGAGAGGCAACACTTGTACCGATGATCTTGCCTAATGGGACAAAGACCACCTCGACGATGAAGGGTCATATCAAGTTGAACGATGACATAATTTTGACTGATGTGTTATATGTTCCTACTCTAACTTACAACTTGATTTCCATATGGAAATTAATTTTTGAGTTAAATTGTCAAATTTTTTTCACTAATGAGTTTTGTGTAATAAAGGACCAAACCTTGAGGATGCCAATTAGAATGGTGATCTTCAAAGTGGGGTCTATTACTTCAAGTCCAAAAGGTTTCATTCATCCTTTAAGATGGACAGAGTGGACTCATTTATGACTTGGCATCGACGTCTTATACATTAAGCAAGTCAACACCTATCTTATTTTCCTGAAGTTGGTAGATTAGGTTCTAAGGATAATAATGTTTGTGAAGCATGCTTTAGAGCTAAGCAAACATTTTCTACTTTTCTGTTAAGTAATAAAAGTGCCGAAAGTTGTTTTAATCTAATTCATTGTGATTTATAGGGCCCTTATCGTAAGGCATCAAGTTGTGGTGGTCATTATTTTCTTACTATTATTGATGATCATAGCCATTCAGTTTGGGTTTATTTGATCAAAGAAAAAAGTGAATTCAGTAAACTTGTTGAAACTTAATTTGGAAGAATGGTTATGCATGTACGAAGTGACAATGGATTAAAATTCAATTCTAGCCTCATACATGATTTTTACAAAAAAAAAGACAAGGTATCATACATGAGATAAGTTGCATTGAAACACCACAACAAAATGGGAGAGTGGAATGCAAACATAGGAGCATCCTTGAGATAGCGCAAGAGTTACGTGTTTAAATAAATTTACTAATTCACTTTTGGATGAGTGTATCCTGACTGTCATGTGTCTCATTAATCGCACACCCATTGTTAAATTAAGGAGGAGGTCACCATATGAGATTTTGATTAGTTTGAAACAATCCTATGACCATATTCAAGTATTTGGATATTTATATTATGCATATCATTCTCCGAAATAGAAGGACAAGAGTCAGCAATGTGTTTCTTTTTGGTATTTGCATGGTAAGAAGGCCTGGAAACTTTATGATCTTGATATAATGTTTTGTTTTACTCTCATGATGTCTCTTTTTATGAGGATATGTTTCCATTTGCTACAATACAAAAGCCAATAGAGGAGTATCTTGGGATTCCCTCCATTGGCATATCAAGTATGAGGGGAGAGGATGAGAAGAAGACCGAGTCTAGCAGAGTTAAGTAGGAGTGCCAGCTTTAGCTGATAATGAGAACCAATCTATTAAGGGTGAAGGGGCAATCGTTGAAATATAATATAATCACGATGGGCAACAAGACAATCCATAAGGCTCGACAATTATGTGGTTTACTCAGCTATTACAGGGATTATTACATCTTTTTCAACCAATGTTGATAATCAACTGAGCACCAGATCCCCCTCCACGAAGCCCTCATTACATGATAACTCCTCAAATATTCCTTATCCCCTAGCTCATTTTGTGACATTTGATAATTTCTCTTAAGTTCATAAGGCTTTCTTGGAAACGATTAACTCAAACAATAAGCCTACGAATTAGGCGGAGATGATGAAAAGTGCATAATGGGGGGATGTTATGGCTCGTGAGATTGTAGCTCTTGAGGCAAACCAATCATGGACATTGGAGACTTTACCACTAGGAAAGTGACCCATAGATTGTAAATATGTATACAAAATTAACTGATGGCACGATTAAGTGGTACAAGGCACTTTTAGTGGTGAAAGGTTCATGTTTTCTTGTCTGTTGTAGTTGTAAGAGGATGGCAATTGCACCAATTGGATGTCAATAATGCATTTTTGCATGGGGACTTAGACAAGGAGTTCTACATGAGATTATCGATCGGATTCAAGGTTGGTCATGATGACAAGTTTTTTCAATTGCGCAAATCCATCTACGAGTTGCGTTAAACATTTCAAAACTGGTTCACGAAGTTAAGTGATGTACTTTGGATGTATGGCTTTGTTCAGTCCCGTACGAACTACTCGCTATTCACCTTCTACAAAGGCAATGTGTTCTTAGGCCTATCAAAGTTCCTCGATTTTCTAAGGGGTTCTTTCTCTATCAGCGCAAATATACCTTAGATATTTTGTTCGAGATAGGACTATTTGGGTGTCAACCAGAAAACAGCCCGATGGAGGAGGACATCCCCTAGGCTTAGCAGACAGTGATTTAATGGAAAATGATGAATCTTATCGAAGGTTTTTGGGTTAACCTATTTATCTCACCATCACATGGCCTGACATCTCTTATATTGTCCATGTAATGTCTCAATTCACCCAGGCCCCGTATAAAGGGCATTTTGAGGCAGCTGTGCAGGTTTTTTGTTTTCTTAAATAGAGTCCCGGGTAAGGGATTTTACTTAATGCTGACAATGATTTGCAACTTCGTGCTTTTTGTAACTCTAATTGGGTGATCTGCCTCATTACTTGACGTTTTGTGATAGGTTATTTTGTGACTTTATGTTAATCACCCATTTTTTGGAAGACTAAGAAATAGAGCATAATATCTTCCTCCTCCAGGAAGATAAGTATTGGGCCATGGCTACAACTACAAACGAATTGCTTTAGTTAAAATCCTTTTTGGCTTCTTTGGGCATTGTTCATTTTGAGCCCATAAATCTTTTCTACGATAGTCAATCTGCCATACACATAGTGACTAACCTAGTGTTTCGTGAGCACATAAAACATATTGAGATTGATTGTCATTTCGTCTAGGAGCAAGTACAAGCAGGCACCATTGTTATGACATATGTGTGATCACAATAGCAACCAATAAATATTTTCACTAAGGCACTTAGACGTTCGCAATTCTTGTTCTTATTGGACAAGTTAGGCATCCACGACGTCCAAGTGCCAACTTGAAGGGGAGTATTGTGATTTGGTGTATATATTTTGTATATTTACGTATCTTCTTATTTTTGGTAGTATACTTTATATAGGTCTTTACCTTCTTTAGGACACTTAAGACTTATTTATATTGTATCTTGGTTGTACATTATTTTCCAACGATATTTAGTAATCTAGTTAAGCATTCTCTCTGTTCTCTTCATCTATCAAACATTATCAATCCCTTTCAAGCTCAAGATGGTTTGCAATTGTGATCTTATGTTGAAGATGTTGGAATGCTGAAGAAGATAAAAAGCTTGGTCATAATATCAGTATTTTGAAGAGAAGATAAAATGAGTCTAATGAAGAGTGCTTAATTAGCCACCAACTCACAAAAAAATTTATATCAATTTCAATGTCCTTAGTACAAGCATGAGTGATCAAATCAAAAGCAAGGAATGTAGCACCAAGATTATCACACCAGAGGGTGGGTGTAATATAAGATAAACCAATTTCTCCCAGAAGAGAAGTGATCCAAGAGAGTTCTGTTGCAGCAGAAGCGATGCTTCAATATTCATCTTCAATACTAGATCTAACTCCACGATATCAAATTAGGCCTAAAATAAATTCAATATCCAGATGTAAAATGACAACCTTCTTGGCAACCAACCCAATCAACATCATAGTAGGCATGTAATGTAAGTGAGGATGATTTGAGAAAATGAATTTCATGAGATGATGTGGAACAAAGATAACAAAGAATTGGTTTAACTGTAGTCTAGTGTACATCAGTGGGGCAATGTAAAAATTATGAGATTTTATTCACAAAAACTGAATGTCAGACCGAGTAAGATAGAGATACTAAAGAGCACCAACAGCGCTTCAGTACTCAAAGGGATCAAAAAGTGGTGTGCCATAATTTTTGGATGGAGGGAGAGACAGAGTAATTGGACTGTGAACAAATTTTGAATTATCAAGATCTGTATGAAGAAGAAGATTTTTGGTATATTTAGTTTGGGTAAGAAGAAGATCGATGGATCTTGAAGTGGCTTCAACACCAAGAAAATGACATAGTAGACATAAGTCCTTAATGGAGAAAGAACAATGAAGATTTTGGATAAATGTGGAAATGAAAGATAGGGACAAACCTGTAACTAAGATATCTACATAACTAAGACAAAGGTTGTGTGAGAGGAAGTGGTATTCATAAATAGGAAAGGAACATATTTAGAGGAAGTGGAGGCCAAGAAGTTTTTGACTAAAACAATAAAACCAATCTCTAGGAGCTTGTTTGAGACCATACATGGCTTTATAAAGATGACAAACATGATGAGGATAGTGGGGATCTTGAAAACTAGAAGGTTAGGACATTAAGACTTATTCATAAAGATGGCCATAAAGAAAGGCGTTATGAACATCAAGTTGGAGGAGAATAAACTAAAAGAAAATTATGTTCAAGACAACAAACATGGTAGGAAATATAAAGTTTAGAGGTTTGAGGATCAAAGCATTAATATCCTTTATACTAAGAATAGTAGTAAAGGAAGACACATGGAGTGGATTTGGGTGTTGATTTATTAGGGCAATTAGAGCCAAGAAAAGGAAAAATAAGTACATACAAAGACTCGTAAATTAGAGAGATTTAGTGGGGTAGTGAATAAGAGTTCATAAGGGGATTTATTATTAAGGATAAGAGTGGGTAACAGGTTGATAAAATAAACAGCAATTGAAAAGGCTTCAAACCAGAACACTTTGGGAAGAGGGGCATAAAGAAGAAGGGTGAGGCCTATTTCAATGATATAAAGAATTTTTAATTCATCAAGACCATTTTGTTAGGGGGTGTAGGGGCAGGAAATGTGATAAGTGATACCATTAGGTGCCTTTGATGATTTCAGGGGCTCCATCGCATTGAAAAGTTTTAATGTTTGTGGAAAATAAATTTTTACTTGTGATTTTGAAAGTTTGAAAACTATATAAGGCATGAGATTTGCGAACAAGAGGAAATATCCAAATATACCAAGTAAAGTTGTCGATAAAATAATGAAATTGCAATAACTAGAAAAGGAATAAAATGGTGAAGGTTCCCAATTATCACAATGAATAAGTTATAAAGGTGTGGTAGAATGACGAAAAGAGTGTGAAAAAGGAAGACAAACACTTTACCCATGAAAACAAGAAGTACAAGGAGTTATGAAATTTGAACTAACACTTAACTACTTAGATAACTTAGAAAGCATAAATCAATATGGGTGACCAAGACATTGATGCCAAAGATTTAGTGGAGCTGGAGTGACTACATAAGCAACAGGATTTTGGAAGTACAGTGGGATCTTGATTGGATAAATTGTGGATGGAACTAGTTAAGAGCAATATCTTAGTTTGAAGATGCTTCACAACATAACCAAAATGATTAAATTCAATGAGACATGAATTATTAGCAACAAATTTGGCAACAAATAAAAAATTAGTAGTGAAATATGGAACTACTAAAACATTACGAAGATGAAGTGGATGAATTTATGTAAAGAAAGTAACAAGACCTATAGAGGAAATTAGAAGAGTGTGAGCATTACCAACAATTACTTGATTTGAACCGTCATGAGAAGCTTTAAAGTCTATAGGATGAGGGTTGGGTGTCATGTGGGTAACAGAACCAGTATCTGGTAACCATTCAACATTATCATTAGAGTAAAAAAGTTGAGTTTCATGGATGTCCATAGCAAAAAAAGTTGTGTTAAGGGGGGTAAAATTAGAAGGGACCTAGTTAGGTGATTCCTAGACTTGAATTACCCAAAACAACAATTGGTTACAATATGACCTCACTTTCAGCATATTTGGCATTGGGTGGGTGGTTTAGGAAAGTTAGATGCGGGTTAGGTGTGTTGATGTGGTTTATAATTTCTAGAATTGGTATAGATATGTTGTTGATGTGGTTTATAATTTCTAGAATTGGTATAGATATGTTGGGCTAGTGATTTGGGTTTAGCTACTAGGTTGGAGTGGGAAAATTAGGTTGATGTGGGTTGTTTGGTCAGCCTAATCCATCAGGGGTCATTTGCCTATCACCAGAGCTACTGCTTCCGCTAAGGGGAAAGCGTCAGCCCCATTGATATATTGTGACTGACGACTCGACCTATAGCCAGAGTGAGACACCAAAAGAGCAGCTTCAGTGGAGGGTGAAGAATGATAGGATAGGAGGCGCTACTCCTAGATGATTATTCGAGCAAGAAGATTCAAGAAACTGATGAGAGAGTCGCGATGTTCAATTACAGTGACGAATGATTCATACTTAGTAGGGAGATTGTTCAAGTTGAACAGAAGTAGGACATCATCCAATATGTTATCTCCAATGGTCATGAGAACCTCTGTTATGGATGAGACTGTATTTAGAAAATCAGAAACAGAGGAGTCGCATTTCTTAAACATCTAAAGTTTGCGACAAATTAGTGATCATTGGGATGATAATTGCTGAAGCCAATGACATTCTAGTATGATCTAAAGGTCATGAGTTGTATCACACCTAAGGGCTAGAAAAGTGATGGAGTTAGAGAGTAACGCTATAAGGTAACAGTAAACAAAGGATCAGACTTCTGCCACTTGACATATTATGGAGATATGGTATCAACATTGGGATTTTTTGTTGAGGATAGAAAGGAGTCGTCCATATAGCCAATAAGATCATAAGTTGAAGAACAGCTTGGACTTGGTTTCGTCAAATAAGGAAATTTGTCATATCTAGAGGTGTTGTAAGGAAATTGGTTAACTAGTTGAATAGTAAAATTGGGGTTGTATGTTCTTCCATAGTTGATGTTATAAAGGTGTTGAGTGTTAATAATGGATACTACATTCTTGAATTGGTGTAGTGTGGTGTTTACAAATTTATAAGTTTTGAATTTATGTATGTGCGGACTAAAAAAAAAACGGCGTGAAGTAAACAAATTAGGAATAGGCTTTGATACCATGAGAGAAGCTATAAAAGATGTGTGTTGTTTTTCATTAGTTTTGTGGAAAGCTCATAAGCCTTAATATACAAGTGGAACATAATCAGAATAAGATTTATAGTGATTATAATATAGCTAATAATCTTTTCTACAAAGATTAAATTGTTCAGATACATATATCAAATGTTATCGGTTCATCTTCAGTATGAAAGTCAAAGTTTGAATTCTAAAGACGTTTTTAGGGGGCCATGCATAAAAGGTTGATAAATCAATCGTGATCGAATCTTGAACAAATCGAAAAAATAATTTTACAAATTTTCAATTACATCTCTTTAATTAAATAAATTTCAAAATATGAATCATAAATAAAAGAGTTGAATCGTATTTAATTCAAATTCTTATAAAAACTTCTTCTCGAACTGTCACTAAAATTTGTTTATGTGTTCAGTCTCTAAAAATATCTTTATAATACAGAAAAATAACTCAAAACTATTTTAAGAGTAAAAGATTTAAGTGATAATTCCCTTGTACCTTTTTCTAATTATAAACAAAGACATAAGAGTTTCTTTTGAATTAAAATTAAAATTTTTAATTATAATTAATGTTGAATGTAACTCTAATTACAATTATAATTTAATTTTAATATAATCAAATATATCATATTTTATCTATAACATTTTCAAGTTTCATAATTAAGTATAACTTAATTTAAATTAATTTTTCTCTTTTAAATTATTCTTTATATGTGACTCACTAGGTTCTTGATATGTTGACATAAATTATAAACTATAGATGTAATTTATAATTAAAAATAGACAAATTAAAACTTCTTTTAATTTATCTTTAATACCTTATTTAAACAATTTATAATCATAGATAAAAATTGATGACTATCAATTTATCACGAATACTAAAATATTAGAAATGTCAAAATGGTTAAACTTAATCTATTCATGTATAGTTATAATTATAATTTCATCATTTCATCATCTAATGTTCCAATTGGACATAGATATGGAATTAGTGTCTACTATTTTAAATTCAATGATGTTCATTCTTATCAATTAGTAATTGATTTATTACTGATATTTGAAAAATAAAATTTTCATATATCAATTAACTTTGACCAAAGATTTCCATAAAACTGCCACTAATCAATATAGTAGAGCATTCTCTCTAATTATTTTAAGATGACTCATTTATTAAATTAGGTAGCTATCTTCATATAGTTCATACTACATCTAAGTATTATTGACTAAACCATTCTAAATAAAGCAGGTTACAAGGAATATCAAAATAAGTAATTCCTATATTGGATAACTTTGTAATCTCAAGTCTAATGATTAATTTATACAACGATTGTAATAAGGAAATTCAAAATCACATAAGTAATATTCCGTTTGAGTTCCTCATTATTAGGCCAGTATAGTGAATTCTCTAATAAGCACCCATATGTTTGTTTAAGTATCCCTATACTTTATTTGGTGAGATCAATTACTTTCTTTCTATGAAAAAAATAATATGTTCTAATTTTATCCTTCCATTAATATCCTATCTTGAGGAAATTATAATTAGGAATAATACATAAATTCAAATTATATCTCATAATTATGATCTCATTGTGATTTTAATTGCATAATAATCATTACAGGGACTTTATCTTATATATTAGTTAATGAAACAAATACATATAAGATAAAGAATGCTTTTAGTTAATTACATCACAAAATCTAGGACCAACTAATTAGTTCTAAAGCATAAACTAATAATCTTTCACTGATATTAAGTCAATCGCTTAAGTTTCTTATACTATATCATGATATCGTGATCATGCTATTATTGGGACAATGATTTACTGACAGAATTCTACAAGATTTTCTTTAGTGAGTACTTATTAAAATCTTAAAACTTCTACCTTAATTATTATCATAATTAATAGAAATTGTCAAAATACATACTTAGATCCTTGATCACATCTTAGCTCCTTTTGCATGTCTAATGACTCTAATTTTTCACAGTATATTGATGTTTCAATTAATTTTTCACTATATACTAATATTTCAACATTGTAAGGAAGTATACCAAGTTCATTAAAGAACTTCTTTATCTAAATAATTATATCTACTACATGAAAAATGTATTATAGCTTGATTAGCAATTTATGTTACATTAAAAACTTTCTAACTTAAAATAATATTATGCTAAATAAAATTTACCTTAACTAGGACTTACTTTTATCAAACAAAGTTAATATCCTTATGACATTAAACTCAAATATTAATTCATATATAGAATAATGAATATCTTCAATACTTTATAAGTATCACATATCTTAAATAATAAACACCTTTGGTACATTGTTAATGTGCTTGGATTAGAATAGGTAAGTAATTATTGTATCTATCTTTATATATTAAATTCATATAATTAAGTTATTACCTTTTTATATCTAATAGAAGTTCTTGGACCATCATATCTTTAATAATTGAAAATATGAATTTATGTTCTTTATGAGTAGTATATTTCTATATACCTCCTCTGAAGACTACAATGATACTCCTACTAACCTTCCTTTATACATGATAAATTCATAATCTTCTCAAAGACAAACCTTTTAAATTTAACATAAAAGTGAATCTTTTAACATTTGTTGACCTTTTGACTATACATGAAATGTATTGACTAAGGTACTACTCTTATTTAGATGTACTATTATAAGATTTGAAAATTTTCTAACTCCCACTATTTTATATTAAGAATTATTCTCTTATAAGCATACATTTGAAATAAATATTTTTTAGTGGGGTTTATGAGATTATATCCAACCTATTTGGAAGTCTTTTAACTTTTAATTATTTGATTTTAGTTATAAACTTGTTAAATAATATATGTTTCAACTAAGCATCACATCTTAAGATCATTAGTTTTAACTCTTTGAAAGTGTTACCATTATCTATTGATTTAAATGGAACTAATGAGTGTAAGTTATACTAGGCATAGCTATAGAATAAATAAATATTCCATCAAATAATATCTTATATTATGTACTACTCCTTACAAAAGACGTACCATTATAAAATTCAGTTACAAATATATTTACAAGACAATCTCATTCCTTATTATAAATCCATAATGACAACTAAGAGGGGGATGAATTGGGTATTTACAAGATTTAACAAACTTTTATATCTAATTTACTTAACTAAAAATAGTCAATATAAATAAGTCTGAGGAAATTGCTTAACATGAATCAATAAAAAATTAAATAATAATTTAATAAGTATAGGGAAAAGAGAAAGCAAACTAATTTATAACGGTTTGATAAATAACCCTTGCCTACTTTGATAAACAACCCTTGCCTACTTTCACTTTTAAGACTCTTCTTAGAATTCTACTATAATTTGTCTTTTAAAGCAAAGATTAAGCTTTCTGTAATCTATTTTCTTCAAAGAGGAACCATTTTATTGTCTTTTTTCAAGGTGAAAAAGAACTATAAACACACTTGGAACATCTTCAAGTTACAATAATATAATGTCCCAACCAAATCTTAATGAATGAAAAGTTTTATGTAATGAAGTGATATGAAATTTCTATACATGGTGAGCTTTGCATAAAAGTGACTAAATAAGATTACAGTTAACATGTCATGTTAAAGAATGACCTCTGTATTCATTATTCTTCTTTTGTTCTTAACTTGATTTTCACATTGTAAGTTGCCAACTTTAACTCTTCTTTTATCAAGATCATAAATTATCCTTTTAAATTTATGACTCCATGTTATTCTAATGTTCTTTCTCATCTAAGTAATAAACTCATTAGTAGTATTTATATTTTTTTATTATTAAAATATTGATTGAAACCTCCTTTGATTTAGCAATCTCCCTATTTTTTATGATGACAAAACATTTGTGATATTAGAGAGTAATATAAAAATTAAGCATACAATCAAAATATAGATTATCTCCTCCTTAATTCATATGTAAGTCATTATTAAATATTAAGAACAAAAGAAATATTTAATATCAAGTATAGAAGAAATATCCACACATTTACTTAAGTAAAAAAAAAAACAAAATCACCTTATATATAAAAGTAACTTCCCCTGAATGTCATCTCACCCCCTAGATCTAATATCGCCAATCTTTCTACCTTTCTTTGAAATCATCACAAAAAAATTTATTTATCTAAAAATGCAAATAAAATAAAATAAATATAGTGTTATGAATCAAGCTAACTTAGTTAAAAGACTAAATGAAATTTGATCAAGATTATTGAACTTTCTCGATAAAGAGTATTATTAGACATTTAAAATAAAAAGGATAATTTTAATAATAGCATCCCCCAACTATATCTAATTTATTTCTTTTTTACTTTTTTTCTTTTTCTCCCTCTTCTTGGGAGTCATTTGAAAATAATCTCTCTACTAATTAGGGGTAAGGCTGCATATTAGTGAACCTCCCCAAACTACGCATTCGGGAAGATTTCTATTGAGTATTATTGATGTTGTTGTTCAATTTTAAAAATTCAATTAAAGCAAAACAAGCAAGTTTTGACAAAATTAGAGGTTGAAACTAAAAAATTTGAGCATAATTGTAATATTAGACCATCTATTTCATAAAAGAGTGCTTAATTTTGAAAACCCTAAAATTTCAAAAAAAAGATGAAATAAAGTACCCAAATTTAAAAATCTATAATAAAAGTATGATGCAATTACACTCATTCTTAAAAAAGAATGAACATTTAGGAGCGGTTGGTTCATTCAGGGGAATGGTAATAAGAATGTGAATGAATATAGTAAGGAATGGGAATGGATATTATCATTATAATTATGATGGTTGGTTAAGAGGAAGGAATGATTATCATTACCATCGATAGTGGTTGGTTTGTAAAAATACTAAGAAACAAAATTTTATTTTAAATAATTAATTAATTATATTTTAATTAATTGTATTGTAACTAATTAATAATATTTTAATTAATGAATAATTATATTTTAATTACTTATATTGTAACTAATTAATTATA
>JANSVA010000009.1:25672846-25693443 GCA_025504915.1 Erythroxylum reticulatum | reverse complement strand
ACAACATAGTATAACATGCCTTACGATCCTTTTTGGACCAATCTGCATAAGCCTTTAAGGATGCTTGATATTGCTCATTAGCAGTATCAATATCATTTCCATTTTTGTCTTTGACTGAATTCGCAGTCATTATTATGGTCAAATGTTTGAGTAATTCTCGTTCATTTAGAAGATACTGAATCTTCCTTTGCTACATATCATAATTGGACCTATCCAATTTTTCAGTGGTGGACAAATCACCGATCAAGATTTTAGTTGTCATATCTACAAGTATATATAAACATGATATGAGGCACATATACGAATAATTAAATTATAAAAAAAAACATCATTCATATCATAAGATCGAAAATTTCACTAAGCTCACAATCATCACTTATAACATAAATTAGAATTTTTTTAATAATTATTCACATGAAACATATTAAAAATGTATATTTTTATATATATTTCATATGTTAAACAATTTAACATAACCTATTCTTATGGAAAAACATATTAAAAATTTTTATTTTAATTTTACATAAAACAAATTTATATATAAAAATTATATAAAACTCATTTATATAATAGTATTTTTAAATATAATATAAAATTACCCATAAAACATATTTATGGAATATTTTAAAATATATTATATGAAAACACATTCATAAATTTATATTTTAAAAAACATTAGTGATCATACCACTTAAAAAAAATATTTACAAATAAAACCGTTTCTCACAAACAGTAAAAGCAAAAACTTTATTTGCATAAAGGTATATAATTATAAGAACGTTTTCGGTTTTCTTTCAAAACCGTTTTACTTAATACCTGTTAACGCACAAATCGTTTGAAACAAATCAAAAAACAATTGAGAAGTTTCAGTGTGGATGTTTTCCATTGAAGCCATTTAACACATTAAATGTATTTGTACACAGGTTACACATGCATTTAAGGAGCCTTCATTGTGAAAATTTCACAGAAAAAACCAATGCTCTTCTTCATGTAAAAAAGACTTAATATCACGCACAAAAATCGAGGAAAAGAAAACCCACTTTAGTTTCCATGCATGTCGTCTCTGTTAAATCTTGTAAAACAACCTTGGCTTTCAACCACACTTACAACATCAATAAATGCATTCATTAACGTACAACATCCATCACATGCATTTAAATGGGTTTGTCATGAACAACACCACATGAACCTTCACATTAATTAAAGTACAACATCCATTAAATGCATTTAATGTTTTACTATCCATGAACAACAGGTGTCAAATGCTTAGATAATGCCTCAGCAGTTAGCACGATATATGTAGATGTATACTTACTAATGCTTCATCTTTGTTATTTTAACGAAAACTGAACAACGTTCTCTGAGTATATATATACTACTAATTCTTCGTTTTTTCAACGTGAAATGAACAACGTTATCTGTATATATATACTACTGATTCATCTCATGCATATTTAATGAACAACTTTCTCCTTTTTTTAATGTATCTTCACGCACAAAAAAAAGGAAAAACAAGAAACAAGGATTTGTTCGCCGTTTTTCAGGGTGGATATCCATGAACGTTTAACAGAGGTCTCTGTTATGTATGTATTATTTACGAATGCACTCTTCTTCCTTTTGTAATGTTTATATGTGTAAACAACATGAAATGAAAATTTCCAATTTCCGTAAAAACAATTTCAACAGAAACTCAAGATATTCTCATACTTATGAACACAACTAAAATACGCAAATCAATGATCATTTTTTAAGCACGATGTAAACACAAAATTAGCTCTAATACTAATGTAGATTTATATTTAAGAACTAACCTTAATGCGGAAGTATTGGATCGATTTGTTATTTGCTAATCTTCGTTTTATGGTTGGCTACTAGAGTCACCAATTAATCCACGCCTCAAACTCTAATCTTTAATGGTGTAAATCACGTGAAAAAAAATGAAGAGAATTTTAAGAACAAAAGGAATTTTTCTCTTAGATTATTTAGAATGTAATAATTTTTTCCTCCTTTTATATGAGGACGTCCGAAGTTACTTCTTGTGTAACTTCCAACAAAAGCTATTGAATGTAAATTGGTTTTTCAGTAGAAGAAAATTCCAATGGATCAGTTGCTCATCTAAAAGCTCATCTTATTACTAAAGGTTATGCACAGACATGTGGTATTGGCTACTCTAGTACTTTTTCTCTTATTACTAAGCTTGCATCTTTCAGACTGTTTATCTTTAGATCAACTACTTAGAGTTTGCCTCAGTAGTAGTTGGATATCAAAAATGCTTTTTTACATGGTGATCTCCAATAACAAGTTTATATAAAGCAACCTCTAAGTTTGTTGCTCAAAGGGAGAATGGAAAAGTCTCTCAGTTTCTATGTATGATTTTAAATAAGGTTCTTGAGGTTTATTTGGAAAGTTTATTTAGGTAATTAAAACAGTTGGACTGAAGAAAGACAAGTCATGTCACTCTGTATTTTATAGATAATCTAAAGCTAGCATCATTCTTTTTGTAGTATATGTGGATGACATTTTTATTACTAGAAATGACATTACATGAATCCTATCTTTTAAATATTCTCTCCAATCTCAATTTTAGACAAAAGATTAAGGAGAATTAAACTATTTCTTGGGAGTTAAGGTAATCAGAAGTAAGAGAGGTTTGAACTCGTATTCATGAAATAACCAAGCACATAGACATTAATTGTCACTTTGTTCAAGAAAAACTACGTAAAGGTTTAATTTCAATAGAATATGTGAAAGCTGAAAAGCAACTAGGAGATACCTTCACAAAAGCCTTACATGAGATTCGGATTGATTATATTTATAACAAGTTGAGCATGATTAATATTTATGCACCAACTTAAGGAGGAGAGTATGTATTAAGTAAGTTGTAATTTAGGGATCGACTTTACATAATAGTAAGCTACATCATAGGGATTAATTAAAATAAAAAATTTCTTATAAAAGATGACTAAGTTATGTAAATATAGGGGCTGCTTATATCAATGAAATGCATAAATTAAATATGCTTCTATTACAATTATAGAACTAAACTTTAATCCACAATTCAGGGAGTTGAGCCAAGCTGGTTCATTGCTATCCCTATTGCTAATGGTTATAACAATTTAACATCTAGAAAAGTTACAAAATAAACCAAATTAACTTATTCATACTCAATATGACATGATTTATTTATATTTCTCCAAATTATTTTAACAATGTACCAAACATCATTATTGTTGTGGTTCATCAGCCTGAATATGGCCTAACACATGAGCATATTTTAGGACATATTCCTCAATGAATAAATTGAATTATGGGCCCGATTTGTGACATGGGTGCATTTTTATTCATATTCTTCTTTTAAAACGCACCACTAATGACACGGATGTATCTATACTCACGGATCCTTTCAGAAAACCAACCATATTTTACACGATATAAAACACAAACATATCTAAACTTGCGCTCTTGTCTGGAACCAGAATATATAATACAATTTCTAAACTATGAACGTCATTCGTATTTGTATTCTTTTTTAAACTTATGAAAAATAAGTTGAAGTGGAATTAAGAAATGCTTAATTAAAAATATATTGAGAATCCTGCAGAAACTTAATTAAAAATAGTTTGAACAATTTCACTACTATATATTCTTAATTATATTTTATTAAATTTAAGAGAAATCAACCAAGATGAATTAATCTTAATTAAAAAATTAACTAAATTCAATAAAACTAATTAAATGAAATTGAAGATTACAAAGAAGCAATTCAAAATTAGAAGTAAATACACAAAAAGAGAAATAATGTAAGAAGCATCAATATAAAATGATCAGATCAAATTAAGTATTCACCAAAACAAATTAAGACTTTCGTTAAATTGTCTCTCTTGTTATTTCTCTCGTTCTCCGAGCACCCTTTTCAGCATTGCACAAAACTATTGACTAATTAATATGGGCAAAACCATTTTTAATTGAGAGGGGCGCAATTAGTCAACCAATAAGCAAATCCAATTAACCGGTGGTTGCCTTCAGTGAACCGATACTCACGTTGCTAAATCCCAGTGTAACCAAAAACAAGTTACTCCATTAATTCTAAACTAAATCAAAACAAAATAATAAAGTTAAACAAGTAATTTAGAGCAAGCAAGAAGTACTACCTATATATGAGTCTAAATTTGCACTAGTACAAAGTGCCATCTAAAAGAGGCATAGCTCTGGGTTTGGCCTCCACGCTGTTTTCTTGCAAGAAGAATGCGATGCATATGTCGTGAATCGTTCTATAAACTCAAGATTTTAATGCCAAACCAACTATATAAAAAATACTCGTGTATGTTCTTCAAACCCTTTGCTCCATAAAACAAACATCTTCAATCTAAGATGAAATTTAAAGGCAGCTGCTAACTTTATGCTCCAGCCTACTGCAGATCAATTTTAAGTTTCACTTGAAGTTGTCGGTAAGGCATTAGGTCTTCTATAGATTCCTAGTTTAGCCAAATATTTCACACTTCTACTGATATAATTGCATCTTAAATTATAAAATACAGCACAAATCAAAACTTTCATTTATGTTAGAAATAAATTATAAAATATCTTAAATTCTACTCAATTTTATATTATTGACTCAAATTTTTTAAAAATAGCAATACAATAATTAATTTTTTTGTTAAAGATAGTCCAAAGTTAACTCTATGGTTAATAGTATTGACACGGTAAGAGATGTTAGACACGCGAACTAGCACTTGGCCTATTAATTGACATCAAATCAAATATTAAAAATTATAAAAAATAAGAATTTTATTGAGAAATAATTGGTCTTTTAGACAGAAATAATTTGACATCAAATCAAATATTAAAAGTTAATAGAAGAATTTTCTTATACGAATATTTTATCGTTACTTTTAAAATTTTGATAAAATAAGATAAAAAATTTTAACGTACACTTTAAACCGGTAACACGAGGACTCAAGCTAAAAGATGGAAAAGACAAATTAATCATTAAGGTTGACAGCTAATACAAGGAAAATGCCAACAAAGTCAAACATTTTCCATAAAGTGAGTTCAATATTTGGACCTTGTTCTTTAATCCATCCAGAGATAAGTTAACCCAACATAACTTTCAAGCCAAACATTTGTAGGATTGTTAAGAACCTTCTCATCCAAAGGTTCAACGGAAGTTGGAGATTGTTCCAACGAACCAGGGGAGATGGTGTTGATCTCCATGTCATACAGCCACCAACCATCAGCTGTTAGACGCGTAAAGCAAATAGAGTTTCTCCTGCAACCAACTTTACTTGCTGAAACAGACATACAACAATTAGCACCTATAAACAATGCTCTATCTCCAAGGATGTCTACTTAATCCATGTGAGTTTACCAATATCAAGCCTGTACAGTTCTACACCATCCACTATGATAATAGACTTTCTAGAGATGAGAAATACCACTAGGATCCCTCCATCTCATTCAACCAAGCATTCTCTAAATGGATTGATGAGACAGAAGGAATAACTCTTTTCTTTCCCAAAGTTATGATTCTTGGTTGAGAATGAACGACCTCTGTTAAGATATCTTGTATATATCTTTTTATTTAGTTTTGAAATCCTATGTATTAATTGGACATATAAGATATTAATTGAGAAGTGATTCAAAGAGATGTGGTTGTTATACTTATAGCTGTGAAAGAATCCTACACAAATTAAAGTCTATTCTCTAACAAATTTGTAGTATATCACGTTGGTAATTGATATGTGTACTGTCGGATTTTATGGATAGCATGTAAGGGGAATTTGTTTTGCGTGTTGGTTAAGTGCTCTTATTGGTGAGTATCATGTATGTCTTCGTCGATGGCAGAGGTGAATCATGTGTGTGTTGCATCAATTGTGTAATGGGCATGAATTGAATTCAGGAAAAACATGGCTGAAGTCGTGCATGTATTCTGGGTTGTGTCCTATATGGTTTGGAGTTGTTGAAGCTAGACAATTTGCATGAGTGAAGAACCTTGGGATTCTTGTTTTGATATTGAATCATTGGATAGCATACTGTTGGGAGTCACTTACGCTGAACCTTCATCTATTGAAGTGGCTTTCAACTGGAAGAGATTTGGGCACTGTGTGCATGTTCTATTATGTGTCATTTGTTAATTGAATAGCTGTGGTCTGGTTCTAAAGCTAGCATGAATTAGTCCAACTAGTGGACAATCATTCAGATATATTTCAAGAAGCTGAAACTATAGAGAAGTCCTTCTTTTATCTCAAGTATATCATTGCTCTATCCTTAGTTGATTGATTAATTGTGTTATTTTTTAATTATCTTTTATTAAAAGTTGTTTAGAAAAATCCTCTGAAAAAGTTAACACGAGTCGGTCGTATTATTGGGTGTGAAAATTTTTCACGAGAAGTGAGGTTAAGAGATAGTTACAAAAATTGAGTGGTGTTGGCTCAGTGTAGCCTTATGTAAATCTATTGCACTTTTGTAAAAGTATCAAGCTGGGTTAGGGCTCTGTAGACGTTAGCAAGGTGTGCCGAACTGCATTACTAAATTTTTGGTGCTTTTTATTATTTCATTTTTGATTACTTTTGTTTTCGTTTGTGTTAGAGACATCCACGGTAAAATTGGAAAGTTTGCAAAAGTACTACTCCTTCAGTTTTTCAATTGGTATCAGAGTAAGGTCACCAATTCAGAACTTGGTAGCAAGTTGGTGTATATCCTAGTTTCGCGAACATAGCTACAAGAGAGGGTGCATCAATCACCAGACCACCACTATTGGATGGATCTAACTATCCTGCATGGAAATTATGGACGAGAGTCTTCATCCAAGCTCAGAGTACAAAAACTTGACATTCGATAGTATAAGGGTGGAATCATCCAATGATTGCTGATGATAAAGGAGAGGTAGTTCAAAAAGATCAAATTGAATGGACAAAAGCCGAAGAAGAAAGTACACTTGGAAACTCACAAGCAATGAATATGATATTTAGTGCTATTGATGAAGGATGCTTCTCAACGATATCGCCCTTTGAATCAGCTAAAGAAGCATGGGAGGCTTTGTATACTATTCATGAAAGGTCTAAATCTGTGATAGCATCAAAACTATAGATGTTAGCTGTGAGGTTTGAAGTACTGAAGATGGATGAAAATGATACTATTAGAGACTTTTATAAAAGACTATGAGATATAGCTAATTAAATTTGGTAACAAACAATTTAAAACTAGTCAATAAGACGTTGAGATCACTACCTCTGAGATTTATTCTGAAAATTGCTGCAATAGAGGAGGCTCATGACATTAATAACCTATTATTGGAAAAAAATAATTGGAATTCTCACATATTTCGAAATGAAATTTTTAAGGGGTAAGGAAGAAAGAAGCAAAAGATTGGCACTACAGGTTGAAACTGAAAAAGGGGTGAATGATACGGAAGATGAATCGGATGAAAATAAAAACTTGGTACTACTCACATGAAATTTTGGTAAATGGATAAAAAGAATGAAAAAGGACAGACCCGAGTTTAGCCAATATGGTGGGAGTTCATCGAATAACAACTTAAAACAATAAGCCAAAACTCAAAAGGGTGAAAGGAAGGTAAGGAGAATCCAATGTCCTGAGTGTTAAGGTTTCGGGCACATTCAATCTGAATGTGCTAATACTTTGAAGAAGAGAAAAGGAAAATCCTTTACTAACACTTGGAGCGAGAATGAATCCGAGAGTAAATATAGTAGTGAGGAAGAAATCGCTAATGGTGCTGCTTTAGATGCTTTATATAGCAAGAGTCCAATTACTTGCTTAACAATAACTAAGAAGGAAGTAACTGAAGTCAAAAAGGTGGGAAATCAAAACAACTTAGTTCAAGATCTAATAGCAGATTATGATAGGGATGGAAGTGGCCTAGATGATAAAAAGGAGAATATTTACGAGGCTTACCAAGCTATGTATAAAAAATGAGTGAAAACGTGTAGAAAGATTGAAAGATTGAAGGAAAAGAATCTCTCCATAAAGAACACCATCTAAGAGTTAGAAAAGAAATTGATGTTGGCATTAGATGAGCTTGGTGAAGCTAGAATGAAATTAGTAAGTTCTAAAAAGGGATTGAGAATGTTGAATGGAGGCATAGAAAAACTAGAAAAGTTAATGAAAATTGGTAAGGTTAAAGGGGATCTTCAAGGCATCAGCTATAAGGGTGAGTGCTCTAAGGTAAATGAGGAGAAAAATGATATGTCCATATCTATCCGAGAAGAAGATACATTAAGAAAGAATCGAAGATTTATACCCAAATGTAATTTTTGCAGAGTTATTGGGCATATAAGGCTAAGATGTTACTAATTACTGCAGATGTTGTTTCAAATAAGCCAAAGCTAAAAAATTCTACGTCCCTCATAAAAATTTCAACATTAGCTCTCAGTACTGAAATATACTTGGGTGAAAAGGAGTGAATTGCAAGCTCTCATGGTTCTTAAATCAATGAAGGCAACTTTACAACATGGTTGGTATTTTGATAGTGAATGTTCACGCCATATGACAGGGGGAAAAAATTATTAAAACTTATTATCAAAGTTGTATGGATGGTCATGTGACCTTCAGAGATGGAAAGAAGGCTTCAGTGATTGGTAGAGCAACATTATGCGTGGATGGTTTGCCTCCCCTCAAGAATGTGCTCTATGTCAATAGACTAAAAGACAATTTGGTAAGTAAGCCAACTTTGTGATGATGGTTTGTTAGTTAAATTTACAAGTGATAAGTGCAGGGTACTAACCGAACAAGGAGAATGTCTTATGAGCGGCAAGCGATTAGCCGACAATTGCTACATATTGTAGGTTATGACCACTTGTAAATCAGCCACTCATGACAATAACATTGATTTAGGCATCAAAAGCTTAGGCAAACAAATTGTGATCTCATTAGCAAATTGACAAAATTGGAAGTTGTGAAGGGTCTAGTCAAATTGAACAAAGAATGGAAATCAATTTGTAATGCGTGGCTAATGGGTAAACAGAGAAGAGTGACACATAAAAGGGTTAGACAAGTTATCTCATCTCGCATACTTGAATTAATTCACATGGATTTGGTTAGTCTAACACAACATGACAACATTGGTGGAATGAGATTTTTTTTTTTACTTATGTTGATGATTATTCAAGATATACTTGGGTATCATTTTTTAAAGAAAAACGAGATGTTTTCAAGACTTTTATAATCTTATGTATGTAGATTATAAATCTAAAAAATATGACTATATTGCGAATTCAACATGCTACATATGTAACAGAGTTTATCTTCGAAGTATATTGAACAAGACATCCTATGAACTATGAAAGGGAAAGAAACCAGATGTAAGTTACTTTCATGTTTTTGGCAGTAAGTGCTACATTCTTAGAGATCGAGAACAACTTGGAAAATTCGAAAGAAAAAGTGATGAAGGAATCTTCATTGGTTATTCAACCCACAGTAAAGCTTACCGAGTGAACAATCATAGAACTAAGAAAGTGCTAGAGTCCATAAATGTTTTGATGGATGATATATCTTTGTTGAATGGACAAGTGGTAGAAGAAAATCTATATAACTGACCTTTTGAACCATCTCAAACAAGCAACGAGACAAGATTGAAAAACTGCCCAGATTTGCAATTAGTTGCTGTTGAGGAAGTATCTGCGTAAATTGAAGAACTGTCAGTTACTTCAGATGATGAATCAACCAAAACAGTGGATAAAGAAATTATTCCTTTAAATGTTCAAAACTCAAGCGAAGCTAATTTGAACCAGGATTCTCTCTCTCAAATTAGAAGAAATCACCCAGTAGAGAACGTCATTTGATATGTTAAAGAAAGAAGAAAAACAAGGAAAAGAAAAAAGGTGGATTATCGAAAACTTACTTGATACTTATGCTACTCATCGTCATTCGAGCTAAAGAATTTTAAAGAAGCTCTACAAAATGATTTCTAGGTAGCATCTATACAAGATGAATTAATTCACTTTGCACTGAATGATTTATAGGAATTAGTGCCAAGACCATCAATACTAATGTAATTGGAACAAAATGGTTGTTTCGAAATAAAAAAGATGAAAAGGGTAATGTAACCAGAAATAAAGCAAGGTTAGTAGCTCAGGGATATTCTCAGGTTGAAGGAATAGACTTTGATGAAACTTTTGCACTGATGGCACAACTTGAGTCTGTCAGACTATTATTGAGCATAGCATGCTTGAAGGGGTTTAAGCTTTATCAGATGGATGTAAAGAGTGCCTTTTTAATGGAGTTATACAGGTGAAGTGTATGTTGAGCAACCTAAAGGATTTATTGATTCAACCCATGCAAATCAAAATTTTAAGCTAAAGAAAGATCTTTATGGTCTTAAACAAGCACTAAGGGCTTGGTTAGAAAGGCTCACACAACATCTTATCAAGCAAGGATATAAACGAGGTAGTGTTGAAAAAACTCTGTTTATTAAAAAGTTCAAATATGATTTTGTGATTGCTCAGATCTACATTGATGACATTTTGTTTAGTGCTACATATCCAAAGATTGTAGATGAATTTGTTATGTTAATGACATCCAAATTTGAAATGAGTATGACAGGTGAGCTGAATTTCTTTTTGGGTGTTTGCAAGTTAAACAAGTGAAGGATGGAATTTTTAAATCGTAAGCCAAATATGCCAATAATATAATAAAGAAGTTTGGTCCTGAGAATGCCAGACATGCGAGAACACCTATGAGTGTCTCAACGAAACTAAAAAGAGATGAGAATAAAGAAAAGCCTTTGACTGATGGCATTTTGTGGTAAAAGTGTTGATGTCAGTCTATATCGAAGCATGATTGGAAATTTATTATATTTGAGTACAAGTAGGCCAAATATCTGTTACAATGTTTGCGTATGTGCTCGTTATCAAACTAACTCAAAAGAACCACATCTGACAGTGATCAAAAGGATTATCAAGTATGTAAGCAAAATTTCTGATTTTAGGATATGATATACATCTGAGTTGACATCTTACCTAGCTGGATACAGTGATGCAGATTGGGATAAAAACTTAGGCGATCGAAAAAGCACTTAAGAAGGTTGTTTCTTTTTAGGAAACAATTTGATGTCTTGGTATAGCAAGAAGCAAAATTCAATTTCATTTCGACCACTAAGGTAGAATACATAGTTGCAGGTAGTTTTTGTTCAAAACTTCTTTGGATGAAACAGATGTTAGAAGATTATAGGATTGATTAGAATGTGTTAAATATCTTATGTGATAGCAAGAGTGTCATAGATATCTCTAAGAATCCAGTTCAACATTCAACAATGAAACATATTGATCTCAGGTATCACTTTATTCGAGAGCTTGTGAAAAGCAAAATAGTCATATTGTCACATGTATCTACAGAAAAGCAATTGGCGGATATCTTTACGAAACCTCTTGATGCAGTAAGGTTTGAACTTCTTCGAGGGGCTTTGAGACTTTAAGCTCTACATTATTGATGTATTAAAAAAGCTTTAAAAAGAAAAGAAAAAGAGAGATTATTTACCAACCTTTAAATGTCTTTCTTTATTTACCAACACGTCTCTCCCATCTCTATCTGTCCACTTATAAGCATCAAGGCACCCCTATAACTGTGTTGGAGACATTCTTATTGTGGGCATCGATTTTATGGCAGATTAAAGAGATGTCACCACTAAAGCTTCATCTTCTTCTCATCTTTTTTGTTTCTCAATCTCTCAAGGCTCACACGAAAATGGTTTCAAGGTTCTTCCACCATAAACTCACCTCTTATGTGCAATTTGTGAATCTCCATTGAAGACCCATATCTTTTATACACAGTATTGTTTCATTTCACCTTAGGATTGATTCAATTTGATTGATTTTGGTTGGGATTTTTTGCTTTTTAGAAATTATGGAAAAGAATAAGGAGAAGATATTCTCTTCGGTGCTAGAAATGAAGACAACAGCTTCAACACGTTGTTCCAGTCGATTAATGCTGAACCTGACACCTAGTAGGAGTTTTACCAAAGATTGGGTCATCTTCTGCAGCTCCTATTGACATTACCGAAATTGCCTCTGTTTGGGACAAAGTACTAGATCCAGATTATGATGTTACTCAGGTCATATTATCCATGGTTGAAGATTCTGCTTCGGATTCTGATGAGCCTCCTGTAGTATATGTTCTACCAACTGAGCCTCCTATGGATCCTCAGAAACGTACAAAGGTGTAGTGTCGGAAAACAATCTGACCACCTCGATGTAACTCTTCTATCCGCCTGACAGTGGATGATGCAATTTCCTTCAAGTTCTACTCTTCCGCGGCTGAACAGAAATGGATGACTCTCAATACTGTTGGACTTGTTCTCAATAATCCAATCAACTTAGAGGAGTTTCAACAACATGGTATGAACACTTTACTATTGGAGCGATCTTTACTGCAAGCTTCACTACTTCCAAAGCACTATGATTCATATCTGATAAAAGAATTTTATTGCAATTTATCTTGTGATATTCTAAATGAGAATGCTATGAATTATTGAGCAGTATAAGTGGGGTCGGGTAGTCTGTTTTGATTCTGCTCGTTTAAATATGTTTCTGGGATTTGATAATTTGATTGGTGATCTCCTTTATGATGATGATTGTAATGTGTCAAATGACTTAGTTGCTATGGTACTGACCGGTGTTACTATGGTACTGACCGATGAAAAATTGACAGCATGGTCGTCCAACTCTATATTTTGTTCTTCAATGCTTACGCAAAAGTATTTTGTTCTCTTCAAATTAATTGTGGCCAATTGGATGCTACGCACACATGTTGTTTCTGTCTACTTGGCACAAACCAAATTGATTTATGTGATTGGTACTAGGGTATGATTCGATCTTCGATGTCTCATCATTGAAGCTATATTGTCCATTGAGAGTAAGCCACATTCTTTATTATACTTTCTATGTTTAATCTCACAATTTTATATGCCAATGGAGCTCCTAGGATAGAGTCGAGTATACTTGAGTTGGTAGCCTTGATGAATATCTTTCCAAACGAGTAGTGGATTTTTCGTATACCACATTTGGTCCCTTAGATGTCTTGGGGATGACTTCTGTTAATCCTCATGCAACTCTCTTTACTGAAATTGAGCGGATTGAAGGTATCATTCAAGTAGCTACTGATGTTCTTTGCCACTTAAAGCAGTAAGTTCAACGCTTTCCCGATGCTTCATGAATTCGTCATTTTGGCATATATTGTCTCAAAGGGGGAGAATTAAGATAAGACTTGACTACTTGACTAAAGTAGTATTTTTTTTCAATCTTCTATGATTTGTTGATTATGCCTAACTTATGCTTGTGTTGTTGAATCTTAAATTGAGGGGGAGCATTGTGGATTCAATATTTATATGTCCAATTACATTATTTAGGGGGAGTTTAAGAGTTATGACAAAAATGCCAAAAACAGAGAGATTGTTAAGATATATTATATATATCTTTTTATTTAGTTTTTGCAACTTATTTGTTAATTGGATATATAAGATATTAATTGGAATGGGATTCAAAAAGATGTGGTTGTTACACTTATAGTTGTGAAAGAATCCTACATAAAATTGAAGTATATTCTCTGACAAATTTGTGATATCTCATGCTGGTAATTGATATAAGTACTATTGGATTTTATGGAGAGCATATAAGAGGAATTTGTTTTGCATGTTAGTTAAGGGCTCTTACTAGTGAGTATCGTGTATGTCTCCATCGATGGCAAAGGGGAATCCTGTGTGTGTTGCATAAATTGTGAAGCAGGTGTTAATTGAATTATGGAAAAACATAGTTGAAGTCATGCATATGTTCTGCGTTATGTCCCATATGGTTTAATTGGAGTTGTCAAAGTTGGATAACTTGCGAGAGTGAAGAACCTTGGGATTCTTGTTTTCATATTGAATTGTTGGAATAACATACTGTTGGGAGTCACTTATGTTGAACATTCATCTATCAAAGTGGCATTCGACTGGAAGATATTTAAGCACTAAGCGCAAATTCTATTATGTTTCATTTGTTAATTAAGCAGTTGTGGTCTAGTTCTGAAGCTGGCATGAATCAGTCCAACTAGTGGACAATCATTCAAATGTATTTCAAGAAGTTGAAACTATAAGGAAGTCCTTCTTTTATCTTAAGTATTACTTGAGTTATTTTTAAATTATCTTTTATTAAAAGTTGATTAGAAAAATCCTCTGACAAGGTTAACATGAGTTGGTCGCATTATTAGGTGTGAAAATCTTTCATGGGAAGTGAGGTTGAGAGATAGTTACAAAGATTGAGTGGTGTTGGCTTATGTGGCCTTGTATAAATCTATTGCACTTTCGTGAAAGTATTAAGCTGGGTGAGGGCCCCGCAAACATAGGTAAGGTGTGCCAAATTGCATTACCAAATTTCTGATGCTTTTTATTATTTCGTTTTTTATTGCTTTTGATTTCGTTTGTGCTAGAGACTTCCACGGTAAAATTGGAAAGTTTATGAAACTATTACCTCCTTTGGTTTTTCAACCTCTATAACAGCAAAAGTTCCCTGCAAGCTCAATGCATAGAACTTTCCCCCGAACCTAATGGCATTTGTGGACTGCATAAATTGATAGCTTTCTGATGGTTTTAACTAATAAGGATCAGCAATAATGCAGTATTGTTTAATCCAACCATCTTTGACTTCACGACTAACTTGATAGAATGCAAAAGTTGGGTTATGTACACCTGTCAAAACCATCATCAGATAATCGTTACTGTTCACAAGTGATAAAGACAGAACTGCATATACAAACGGATATTTTGAATCCCAGGATGGGATACACCATCATCTTCTTTTAGGTGTAACACGTAGTGGGATCTTAGTTACATATCCCGAATCAAACGTAAAAGGCAAATAAGTGAAGAAATACGGAATCGGTTCCATAACTTTAAACAAGCTTTTCAAGGTCAAAACGAGCGCGAACCCATCGCTGCCTTCATAAGAACTGCTGACCGAGACACGTTAAAACTTTTGTACAGTTTTCTCAAAGCATTAACCTCTGAATAGGCTAGAGTAATTTTACGTTCACAAATGACATGAGCAACTGGAAGAGATCTTAACCTCTTTATATAAGATCCATATCGGGCTTCTCTATCACAGACCCAATATGGGTCCCGTCTACACTAATCGGGATCTATTTTTCTCTTGGACTTCAGCCCATTGGCTTAGATCATTTATTGGGCCACTTTATTATCTCCATTCGGATCAAATTACATAACTTAATTGATAAGTTATTGAAAATTGATAAAATGCAATTACTCATGTCCAACCTTATGGAAAATGTAAAAAATATCAAACATTCTCCCCTTTGGGCAATAATTAATTGTGGTATTAACTCAAGTTTACAACAGTTTAAAAACTTAGTTAAGTTACACTACTGTATTAGTCGACTAGGTTTATAAACAAAAAATTTGATCTAAAGATAACGAAAGTCCATCATTCTATCCCACAGGGCTTTCAATACCGAAAAGTATCAATTACATATGTCATATTAAAAAGCTAAGTACCAATAGTCGAAAAGAGATAAAATAATAAGTGAAGGTAATAAAGAAAGATGATCAAGAAGAAGATCAATTCCTATGTATACTTTAAACCAAATAGTTGATGTACTTTTAGATCCCAATCTTGATAAAAATATATCCAGTTTTGGTCAATTGATTAATAAAGGATATGAATGAACTTTGCTAGTGGTGAATGAGTGATAATTGATATTAAAGGAGCTCAAATTGATGAGAATTTACATGAAGAACAAACTTTTTTTGTTGATTAGAAGTTTAAGAAAAGTCTTTCGAAGAGAATACTTTTATATATATTGCTAAGTTGTCTATGTTAATTAACAAATTAGTAATATGACATAACATAATGGGACATGATTGTTTTAATGCACTTAAAATTATGAATGACAATGGTGTTGTTCAAGATCTTTCCAAAGTGATTAAAACTAAAGAAATTTGTCAAACACATCAGCTTAGTAAGCAAGCAAGATTTTCTTTTACAAACTTTTTGGAGAGCAAAGTAAAGGTTAAACTACTTCACTCTTATGTATGTTAACTTATGAGTGAGGTTTCACTAAATGAGAGTAGATTCTTCGTGTCATTTATGTATGAATATAGAAAATATAGTTAGATTGCATTATTGAAATAAAGGTTAAAGTGCTTATTAAATTTAAAAAAGTGAAAGTAAGACTACAAAAAGAAATAAGGGTTTCACTTATTGATAACCTTATATACTTTTTAACAAAATGGAGTAATAGAGAAGAATATTATAATCATCGTGAGAGTGAGAAGGGAGCATAATGGTTGAAAAGGTAATACCTAAGAAGTTTTTTATTAAAAGAGTGAATATTTTAGTATATTGGCTAGATATCCTACCCACCAAAACACTCAAAGGTAGAACACCATAGTTGATAGTGTAGTAAATATTGTGAATGGTGATAATATTACGAAGATGACTCTTAACCACTTCATGAAAGGGAAGAAGTTCTAGATAAGGTTCAAGATGAACTTGATATGAGATTTCAATTAAGGGAATGAGAACCTTTATTGAAATTTACGAATGAGCATAGTTAGTATATGTTACCCTAACTATATTCAATAAGGCAACAACCAAGAAGGGATGGGTTGCATCTATGAAATAGGAAAATTTCATGATAAATAAAAGTGAAACAACACCAATAGCAGTAAAACAACATTAGCCCAAAGACAAAATGCAACTTAAAATTGAAAGACACTGCATTAAGTTATCCTATCCTTTTCCTTCCATATTCAATCATATGGTATAAAGAAATTATGTTTCTTTATACCAAGACATTTATATTGTGCATAAAATAGGATCTTCGGAATCTAAGAAACACAAGTATAAATGAACATACAGGAACTTGATCTGGGTATTTCTTGATGATCTTGTTAGATTCTTATAGTCGTTCACTTACATCATAACCACAAACATCATTTAATGTAAACAAATATATATGATTTTTAACACTGACTGTCTTATTGCCAAAGAAATTAGTAGAAAGCAATAAAAGCAAAAAACTTAGAGATGCAAGGCCAAACAAAATTGAAAGATTGCCATTGTAATAGAAGATACATTATATATGTGAAGAAGGATGTTCACAGAGAAAGTCATCAAAGTAGTTATACGGTGCATCAATAAAAAAAGAACATGCCTTAATCATTCTCAACCACCAATTAGTTCTAGATTAGTACATTCACAGATAGACTTCAACATAAGTATATATGCACATATATAATGTGTTCTAGGACAGTACATTCAGATGAACATAAAAAAAATGACTTCCAGGGAATGGTGGTTATAATTCAAGCACAATTTAGTTATTAATCTTATACCCTTTTTATAATTGTAAAGCCCTACATTATAAATAGCACATATGCATAGTTGAAGCACAAGAAGTACCAAATTCAACCAATAGTTGTTAGTTATTGCAAAAGTAATCTAAAAAATGCACATTCAAGTTTATGTTGTGCCGACTGCAATATGTCTGACCACATCTATTCTCAATCATGCTAAATCAAATTTTCATTATTGCTTCTTCCTAAAGGCTTATCATTATAAGGTAAGTAGTTTCTTATTGAAACACGAAGAGTAATTTCCAATTTCATGTGGTTCATAGTTGGCAATTGTTATGAAAATAGTGAACTACGGTTGGTCTTAATGATCATGTATTTTATATCTTCAAAGCATGATCGCTCAAACAAATTTAGTTTTGTCACTTACTAAAAAGTCTTTTAATTTTTTTTCCACAAGTAGCAAGCACTATCAGCTCAACTGGTACCTTTATGTCTCTCAAGAAACCAAAACCACTACATGTTCAAGTTTCTATCGTATCCTCAGCAACTCAGGTTCTACAGCATCCAATTTCAATCGCCCTACTTCAAACTTTCATCCTACGGTTTTGGATGATCACTTCCTATCCAATATCATTGGCTAGATGCCTAGTGTTACAAAGGTCACCTTGGAGACTCGAACTTACACCCGAAGTTGCTCGCTCTCATACCCTTTGCACGGTAATCTCACTTAGATCCGTTAAAGCAAGACTCATCCTTTCCCCACCCTTGAAGTGTTTACCTCTCACACACTCGAAGAAACAACGCGGAAGCAACAAAGAATATAGGCAACAAGGAAACACACAGAGATATGGTCAAAAGACCAACTTTATATTACTTTCCCTCAAAAGAATACAGAGAATGCTCTCTCTGATTTCTCACCCTCTGAGAATGAATCCCCTCCTCTGAGAAGAGCAAAGCTTGAATGAGCTATATATAGGCATCCTAGCTTGGAGTCACAGATTCCCACTAAATCTATATTATCTAAGATCACATCTATCTCTATCAGATAAGATTACATGAACCAATTGGATGACATCCCCATCCAAATAGGATTCTAACTGATAAGATATAATCTAAAAGATAACATAAGATAGAGTTTACATTTATCTAGAACGCTAACATCCTTATCCACGAAGATCTCCACTATCTTCAGATGTTGAGTTTCACTACAACTCTAACTCCCAGTCATCACCACATCATCCAAGATCTCCCCGTGATCTCTATCTGATGATGATGCAATGTGATCTTGGCGAAGCCCACTAGCATACTGGCCTGATCCAATGCTTCCCACAACAAGTCCGCTAGTCGTGGTCCATCCAGCCGAGCATAGACAAGTCCTTAATCCGTCAAGTCCTTAGCCTAGGTCGAGTCAATCTCCACAAGGTCTGATGCTCTAGCAAAATTCGTACCAAGTCTGATCCTACTTACCCATGTTTGTCTTAGTGAAAGCTATCCGCACATAAGTCTATCAATGCGCGTCTATGGATAAGTCCATCTTCTATGATCAAGCTTCCCTATGGTGCACTCTCATTGCTCCATGACTAAGTCAAAAGTCACAATCCGAGTTAGCATAAAAACCTCGCCCATTTACCTACCTTCAACCTGCCTCGTCAAAGTTAAGTATTTGTGCGTCTCATCGTGCTCGCATGCCTTCACGCATCCTTGCGAGTCTCATACACCTTTGAGCCTTCTTGCGCCCTCTCAGGTCTCGCCTGACTTAGTTTTCCCAACTCTGCGCGGCCTGGCATCCGAATCTTATGTCTCGTCGAAGATTTTTGTCAATGCGCACCTACGCATTCTCACGCATATCGAATCTCACCTACTCTCGAGATCTTTGTTGATACTTCCCGCATCCCTCGCCCACTTCGCAAGTTCAGCGAGTTTTGTTCGCCAACTCGCAAGACTTTGCCTTGTTCTTCATCAACACGCCTTCCTCGTGCCAACTTACGTTCCAAGCATTAGTCAAGGCTCGCCAACACTCGCACGATCTCGCAGACTGAACTTAGGTGCTTAAAAGATCATTTGCATAGATTTTCCCATTGGGAAATTGAAGACGCCAAAGCATGATTTTAGAGCAATTCTCAGGTATATGTTTGGTTACAAGATTTTAATGGAGTCGTGACAGAAGAGTGTTGGGAACCCAAAGATTTTAGTGCAAAAAAAAGAAAAAGAAAACCAACGATAAGTGTGGGGATACATCTGGCGATTTGAGCCTTTCTAACGAGTTTCTATTTTGTTGATATGCTTATGTACTGTATGCATATGGGTAAAGAATCTATTTGAGTTTGTGTGCAATTTCAGATTAATTGGAAAGAGAACAAATCTAGGAACGTTAACATTCATTATTTCAGGAAATTAAACCTCAGAAACAGAATTGATTCACTTCTACGTATCTCAGAAACAGAAGCGTGAGAGATGACAGTATCGCAGAAACAGAAACATAAGTGTGACAGATGTTCTTACTGGTCTATGGTAGTCGATACTTTGATGGTAGAATTGTAGCATGTGGTGAGTGAAATGAAAAAGACTATCGGTGCTTGTAGTTAGAGCTAGACGAAGGAGGAGAGCTTAACTACAAGAGTCATGGGCAAAACACGCACAAAAAATATAGAACACTAACTCTCATTCTTCTGGGTTAGGAGAGAAATGGAGTAATGCCTGAAAACTAGGAATCAAAATATAAGCTATCCAATTATAGTTTTTTTTACCAAACGATACTTTTCATTTCATACCTATTCTTTTTTCCTCATATCCACTAAACAAGCACACCCTTAGATTATTTATTAGACGACTTTATTATCTTTATTTGAATCAAGTTGTATAACTAAATCGATAAGTTATTAAAAGCCGATAAACTGCATTTACTTGTTATCCAATCCTATAGAAAATGTCAAAAATACCCAGCACTTAGTGCCTCCCATAGAATATAATCTGGCTTACAAACTCCTTTTGCCACCACTAAACCTTGTGAACAACCCAGAAAGTGCATCCTTGGATGTGGAGGCCTTTTTCACCTTCGGTAACAAATGAAAGCCCCCATCTTAAAATTTATGTAGAAGGTGTTGGGTTCCTTATAAGCACATCCACCATCTGTTGGAGATGGGTCCCTCTTACATGGAGGGACTCCATTCCAATGTTGCGGCTGCTTTCGGTGCCGCAACATGCTGCATTTGTTGAACAGAATAAATGCAGCATTTGTTGAAAAGTTGATGCCTACCAACATTGAAGAGAAGTTCGCCAATTATCCCACGTCTCC
>JANSVA010000009.1:25629870-25656100 GCA_025504915.1 Erythroxylum reticulatum | reverse complement strand
GAAGATTATGAGATTGATCAGAATGTGTTGACTATCTTATACGATAACAAGAGTGCCATAGACATCTCTAATAATCCAATTTAGCATTCAATAACAAAACATATTGATCTCAGGTATCACTTTATTCGAGAGCTTATGGACAGCAAAATAGTCATCTTGTCACATGTATCTACCGAAAAGCAGTTGGTGGATATTTTTATGAAACCTCTTGATGCAATAAAGTTTAAACTTCTTCAAGGGGCTTTGGGACTTTATGCTCTACATTATTGATGTATTTTATTTTAAAAAAGTTTAAAAAATGTTTTTCATGCGAGGGATTAAAAAATCCCTAATTGTCTCTCTTTATTTAACACTTCTCTCCCATCTCTCTATCCGTTCACTTCTAAGCCTCAAGACACTCCCATAGATGCATTGGAGACATTCTCATCATAGGCATCAATTTTATGGTAGATTTCAAGAGACATCACCACTGCAGCGTCACTTCTACTCATCTAGGTTGTTTCTCAAGCTCTCAAGGCACACATAAAAATGGGTTCAAGATTCTTCCACGATGAACTCACTACCTATGTGCAATTTGTGAATCTCCATTGAAGACCCATATCTTCTCTCTACAGTATTGTTTCACTTCACCTTAAGATTGATTCAATTTGATTGATTTTGGTTATAATTTTACTACTTTTTGGTAATTATGGGAAAGAACAAAGAGAAGGTATTATCTTCGGTGTTAAACACAAAGATAGCAACTCCAACACATCGTTCCAGTGGATTAATGCTGAATCTGACACCCTGATGGATTTTCACCGGGGCTGGGTCATCTTTTACAGCTTTTATTGACATTCGCAAAACTACCTTTATTTAAGACACAATACCAGATCTAGATTATGATGTTACTCAGGTCATCTTATCTATAGTTGGTGATTCAACTTCATATTTCAATGAGACTCTCATAGCATCTATTCCAACAACTGCGCCTCTTATGGATCCTCAGAAACGTACAAAGGAGTGGTGTCGGAAAACAATCTGACCACCTCGATGTAACTCTTATGTCCGCCTGACAATAGATGATGCAATTTCCTTCAAGTTATACTCCTCCGTAGCTGAATAGAAATGGTCGACTCTCAATATTGTCGGGTTTGTTCTCGATCGTCCAATCAACTTAGAGGAGTTTTAACAACATGGTCTGAACACTTTCCTATTAGATTGATCTTTATTGGAAGCTTCACTACTTCCGAAGCACTATGATTAAGATCTAGTAAAAGAATTTTACTGCAATTTATCTTGTGATATTCTGAATGAGAATGCTTTGAATTATAGAGCATTATATGTGCGAGGTCAAGTAGTTCGTTTTGATGTTGCTAATTTAAATCTATTTTCAGGATTTGATAATTTGATTGGTGATCTCCTTTGTGATGATGATTGGAATGTGTCAAATGACTTAATTGCTATGGTACTGACTAGTGAAAAATTGACTACATGGTCGTCTAGCTCTGTACTTTGTTCTTTAATGCTTACTCAAAAGTATTTCACGCTCTTTAAATTAGTTATGGTCAACTGGATGCCGAGCACACATGTTGTTTCTATCTACTTGACACAAGCCAAATTGATTTATGCAATCAATACTGGGGTGTCATTCAATCTTGGACATCTCATCATTAAAGCTATGTTGGCCATTGAGAGTAAGTCACATTCTTTATTATACTTTCCATGCTTAATCTCACAATTTTTATATGCCAATGAAGTTCTCATGATAGAGTCGAGTATAATTGAGTTGGTGGCCTCAATGAATATCTCTCCAAGGATTTTTTGTCAACCATTGGTAGTGGATTTGTCGTATACCACATCCGGTCCCTCGGATGTCTCAGGGAGGACTTCTGTTAATTCTCATGCATCTCTCTTTACTGAAATTGAGAGGAGTGAAGGTATCATTCAAGTAGCTACTGATGCTCTTCACCACTTAAAGCAACGAGTTCTACACTTTCCCGGCATTTCATGAATTCGTCTTTTTAGCATATGTTATCTCAAAGGGGGGGAATTAAGATAAGACTTGACTACTTGACTGAAGTTGTATTCTTTTTCAATCTTCTGTGATTTTTTTGTTTATACCTGACTTATGCTTGTGTTGTTAAATCTTTAATTGAATCTTAAATTGAGGGGGAGCATTGTGGATTCAATATTTACATGTCCAATTATATTATTTAGGGGAAGTTTAAAAGTTGTGACAAAAATGTCAAAAAGGGGAAGATTGTTAAGATATATTGTATATATCTTTTTAGTTAGTTTTAGCATCTTATTTATTAATTGGGCATATAAGATATTAATTAGAATGGGATTCAAAAAGATTTGGATGTTACACTTATAGCTGTGAAAGAATCCTACATAATATTGAAGTCTATTCTCTAACAAATTTGTGGTATATCATGTTAGTAATTGAATTGTGTACTGCTGGATTTTGTGGATAAAAGATATGGTGAATTTGTTTTGCGTGTTGGTTAAGAATTCTTGCTGGTGAGTACCGTGGATGTATCTATCGATGGCAGAGGTGGATTTCGTGTTGCGTAGTGGGCATTAATTGAATTCTGGAAAAATATAGCTGATGTTGTGCATGTGTTCAAGGTTGATAATACATGACGGTTTAACTTTTGATTTTCCAGACATATTCTTCTTGGATTGTGCGTGAAATATATACATGGTGTGTGTAGTGTCCCGTATGGTTTAATTAGAATTGTTGAAATTGGACAATTTGCATGAGTAAAGAATCTTGGGATTCTTGTTTTGATATTGAATCTTTAGAATTCCATACTGTTGGAAGTCACTTACACTGAACCTTCATCTATCGAAATGGCTTTCCACTGGAAGATATTTAAGGACTATGTGCATGTTTTGTTGTGTATCGTTTGTTAATTAAGCAATCGTGATCTGGTTCTGAAGCTGACATGAATCAATCCAACTGGTGGATAATTATTCAGATGTATTTCAGGAAGCTGAAACTATAGGGAAGTCCTTTTTTTTATCTCAAGTATATCATTGTTATATTCTTAATTGATTGATTACTTGAGTTATTTTTAAAAAATCCTCTGACAAGGTTAACACAAGTCGGTCATGTTATTAGATATAAAAATCTTTAACAAGAAATGAGGTTGAGAGACAGTTACAAAGATTGAGTGATGCTACTTCAGTATAGCCTTATATAAATCTATTGCACTTTCATGAAAGTATTAAGTTGAATGAGGATCTCGTAGACGAAGGCAAAATGCACCGAACGGTGTTACTAAATTTTTAATGCATTTTATTATTTCGTTTTTGATTGCTTTTATTTTCTTTTGTGCTATAAACGTCCATGATACAATTAAAAAGTTTGCGAAACTACTAGCGCTTTAGTTTAATAGTATCTGTCACAAGGTTTGACAGTTACACATCATCCACATATCCTTGTGGCTGCTTCTATGATGTTTGTTTGCAACAGCATACGGCAGCTAAATATGCTTTCTGAGGTCCCTGTTTTACGAGGTTTTAATTCAATCTACTAACCATTCATTGACCTGTTCTGTTCCAGGGTGTCTAAGTGCGTCCCGTTGTTTCTAATTAATAACACAATAAGTGAAGAACCCGGTTTTAGTGGCCTAAAACCATCCACAACCAATACCATCATCTTCCAACCGCCACCTTCCTGCCTTCTAACCAGAAAAATATAGATTATATTCCCGGAGATGTGTTTGGGATTCAGGAACAACTGTACGCTTATTTAAGATTGATTTTTTTCTTGTCTTCATGCGTAGACACGTCGTTCGTTAGTTGGTCCACACTATCCAATTTGCTTTGTCAAAACCTCAGATTGCTTTCCAAAGGGGGTAACGATATTTTTAAAGAGCCTTCAATATTTAAAATTTTTCTAAAGGCGGTTCCGATTTATTTATTTTTTTAACTTTTCTTGAAGCTTTGTGCTAAAATTACAAATTATTTTATGTCAACGTACATCACCGATCACTTCAATTGAGTATGTTGTTTGATTAGAATTATAAGTTTGTGAGAAAATTAAAAAGAGTATTACATATTTTAAATTTTATATTTACTATAAACTTAAAATTTATAATTGCAATATTTTTTATTATAAAATTAGAAGATAATTTTTTTATTTAATTCATTCATGATAAATTCTCTATAATTTAATATTTAAAATTTTATCATATTTTATTAATTAAATATGCATATATTTATGTTAATTTTCATTAATTTTTTATGAAACTAACACGTGAGTATATTTTTAACCATATCACGCGTCAATTTCTTCAAATATTTTAATAAAGAATTTAGCATAAAGGCATGTGTTTATGTAACAAAGTATGAGAATTCTTTTAAAATATTAATCACATTTATTTTAGGATTAGGTCTTCTTGATATTACAGGTATGCGCAATGATCATAAGAGTGCACATTAAAGGAACACCCCTCTTTTGTCGATTATTAACCTATCGGTTAGTAATTAACCCAACCTTTGGATTAAGAAAAAGGAGATCAGATCATATGTTCTGGTTATTATGTATCTTATCATATTCTATAAGCATTCATCCATCCAATAGAAACATGTGATCTGTGCTCAAGAAAAAGGGAAGGCAAAATAATGCCAAACAATATCATCCACAAAACTCATTTATTAATTACAGAGTTTGTGGAAGAGGGTTGGAACTGGAAAAACGGTATTGTCGATTTGGTCCCAAGAAAAAGATCATCAAGTTCTTCCTACGTAACAGTTTTGGAAGCGAATTCCTCTTCAAAACTCCACCGCTGAAAAAGGAAAAGTTGAAGGATTACACTTGTGTAAGAGATTTGGACATTCGTGGTGAAGTCAAAATGTATGTCCATGTCCCTTGAACCTGAACAGCCCAGTAGATGGTTTGAGTCGTTGTAATCCTTTAACCCATGGAGTCAGCAGCTGATGACAAGATTTGAGGCTTTGGTGCAGTCATTTTCTTCTCAAGTCCATGAGTTTTTAGAGCTTATTTCTAATTAATTATCATCAAATTCAAGCTTACACTCCTAAGTGGTCCTTCTGGTATTGGAGTTTGTTCAATTGCTCAGACTCTGTGTTAGTTGTTTTTCTGTTCTTTTGTGTAGCAGTTGCAGGTTCTTCCATTTCAAAAACAATATTAGAGCCTGTTATTAATCGATTTTAATTAATATCACATTCGTTAAATATATTATTTAAAGCAAATAAGTAAAGGGTTTATTCTTTATTTCTATTATTTTGAATTATTAAAAAATAATTATGTGTTATCAAAATTTTAAAAATAACCTTTTGTTAAGTTTTTATCAAAAAAAAATTAACAAGTATTGTTACATAATTATTAATTATGCAGTTAATGACGTTTATATAAACACGGTTACCTGTAAAATAATAATTAGGTAATGATCGGTATTAAATAATATGACAGACATTTAATAGAAGGTCTAAAACTTTTAATACTGTAAGATTCTTGTTGAATAATTTAAAATAATAAAGAGAATTTTTAAATAGGTGAAGTCACTTTGTGTCTTTTACTTATTATTTTATTATTTGTTTTTTTTTAAATTATGTAATAGTGTTTCACAAGGTAGTTCAAGTTCCGATCCATCATTTAATGAAACGAGTGGTTTCTTTTATTGTTGGATGACAAATTTCTGCCCTCTTGCAAAGGAATTGTAACCATAAATGACGTAAACCATCGACTAAAACGAGGGTTGAGTCACTTTCCACTTTGTTGAACCATAATCATGGTTTTCAGGATTTCGAATTGCAGGACAGTCACATAATTATTGGGAATGCAATTATCTAAATATCATATCGACTTGAAAGGGAAATGAATTACTGTCTTATAGGAATATAAATATCTATTCTTTATGGATGTATTTGAGTATAAATATCTCTTCTTTATAGATGTATTCTTTTTAAGTTCGAGAAAAGCAAAATTACAGGAGTATTAGTTTGATGAGTAACTCAAAGCTGACAATATATATAGGCGGATAGCTTGGGTTATTACAAATAGTACCAGAATAGATTCTTAGCGAAGACGCTGAGTCTTAATGAGAGTGTGTTATGAGATCTTACATTGATTGGAGAAGAGAACAAAATACATCTTATAAGAATACGGATATCTCTTCTCTATAGATGCATTTTTTTAGGTAAAAAAAAAAGAGTAAAATTATGAAAGTCTTGATCCGATGAGTAATCTAAAGTGGACAATATTTATAAACAAATGATCTGGACTGTTACAATAATTCTTAAACTCTTTTAACATTATGAACCAACTTAATAGTTGAAGAATTTGAAATTACATCATTTTGGCAACTGGCTTATGCTATCAGATTAAATGTAGATCCCTGTGAGGAAAGGACCACAATGGACTGAACGGCTAAATCAATAGTCACGGTCGCTTTGATGAGGCAAATTTTGTGCATCACTTTATTTGTGCAAACGGATTCTGTAAGACTTAAATTGGCAATCAGAGTAGTAGTTCTTGAAACAGAACAATTATGGCCTTCCAACTTCAATTTCGGCTTGTGATGTGTTGAAACGTCGACACGTCATAGCCTTATAGGTCTTGAAGAATACTCAACAGGCTGTAAAGTAACAGGAGCCTGATTAAAGCCTCCAACCCTCTACTTTGATGCATTAAACAGGACATCATGGCCGCAATAGTTACAACGTCCTTTGTCTATTAGATAAGTACAAGTCCTTCTTTGCCTTCGCGTGCAGTTCACTAGTTAAATGAGGCCTTAAAGCCCGAAGTATCTGGTTTTTATTGATTACTTTTGCAGGTTGTGATGCATGTGAATTTGTTCACTTTTTAACATCAGATTTGGCAAGTATCAATGCATGAAATTTCTGTTGGAAAACTTAAATCATGAAGGGTAGATTTCCCTCGTTAGACCTTAGAGATTCTAGTAATCGAACCTAACAACTTCAGATTCACGAGGAACTGCATCGGATAATGATGAAGTTAACGTTCTTACACAGAAAAAGGCACCGTCTGGTGCCCTGTAGATGGCAACCGGTGCCGGAAAAGGCCATCATCACTTCACCATATTTACCTGTTTCTGTTGAAACGTTAGGTACTGATAAATTAATTCATGTTTGATGAGTTGAAAGTGCTACAGCAGTAGCAATCCCAAGGCAACACAAATTGTGGTAATTGTGATGGAGAGAGCGTATTGAAATAGCTACCAACATAATTTCAAACGCTCCAACTAACAGCATTTAACACACCCCACGATTAAGCTCTCCACCTTTGCTCCATAAATTGTCATTATGCTCGCCACCACTGCATGGTTCCACTCTCTTAGTCCCTTTGTAAGCACCCCCACTACTATCTTTGTCTATATGCGTCATTCACATAGTGCAGAAGCAGCTACTTGTCATTCTTGCTTTAACATTCTTTTTAAATTTATTATGGGTTAGATAATGATGGGTTTAATGCATTTCTGGAGATGGGTTTTGCTAGTTTTGTTGGAGTGAAGATCCTAGTTTTGTTTAAGACAGCAGAATCTGTGGGAGACTGGGAATTATTAAATATAATAAATTCTACTTTTCACTGTTATGATGGCGGCTTAAATGGAGTTATGCATGTCTGATTAGACAGCTACGAGCTAAAGGGTTTAGTAGTTCTCTCCGTCCCAAATTTAACAGTTCGGTGGGTTTTTATGCACTGGTAGTCAGTTTTCTTGTGTCTTGCTTTCTTTTTCACTTACCAGTAGAGTTAGTTAGCTTAATTCGCTGTCGTAACCTGGGTCGATGTCAGCATCACTCCTCCATTATCTGTTTATTCTTCTTCCTTTTCCTTCTTCATTTTCTTTACTCTGTACTTGAGATATTCGTTGCTTGGTAAGAACCCTGGATTCCTTTTCTCTTTCATTTTCGCTTCCAAAGAGGTGAGTAGATTGAACAAATTTCTTTCTGCTTTCGGCACGCCATTCATTACTTATTCAACCTTGATCGTAACATCTGGCTTAATGCGAAGAATAGTCGTACATGGGCTCAATGAATGCTTTATCTAAAATGCTAGTTTAAGCTTGTTGACTTGTATTCTTGTGCAAATTTTATTCATCTCTCTCTTTTCTGAACTGTTCAAGATTCTGTTATATTCGTACTTCACTATCTAACTATAAAGTACTTGCTCCTTCTCCCCGCAGTCTGGTAAAAATCTGCATGTTTTGACTTTTAATTTTGCATTTGATTCCGACTATGGTGGAATTAGTACAACCACCGTTGAATATTTTTTGGACTTTCATTTCTTAATGCCTAGGCTATAATGTATCCAACCACTTGATCGTACTCAAGAAGACTGACTTTTATTTAGGTGAAACAGACCACCAACTTGGAAGCGTTAATGAAGATGAAGACGACTTTTAATCTCCCACTGACTTTTCTTATATCTTAGTCTCTTTACCTTCGAAGTGCAGGTTCCGGTTAGAGAAAATGAAGACTTTCGCTGTTCAGGTCGAGGAGGGTAAAGAAGGAGGAGACGGAAAACTTTCTATTGGTCCTATCTACCGAAATTTACTCTCCAAAGATGACTTCCCTCCCCTTGATCCTGACATCTCCACTACTTGGGATCTTTTCAGGTGATTGAACATATTTCTTCCCATTAACCTTATCATAAGTAGAATTTAACTTGCAAAATGAGCACATTATATGTGTATGGAAAGACAAGCTCAAATTCGGTCTAGTCTCGGCAGCTTTTTAGTAGATACGTTAGTACAATGTGGTAACCACTGACATAAAGGATAAGGTTGTACATCCATAGATTGTCACTCTTCGCAAAGAATTATTGTCTGTCTGAGGGTAGACTCGAATGTAGTCAATCTCTCTTTTGATGCGCAGTGTTTCCGTGAAGAATTGTCCAGGAAACAACATGCTTGGATGGCGAAAATTTATTGACGGAAAGGTAAACATAGTATTGAATCCAAGTAGCGTTCAAAACCAGGCATGATCAGCTTCCATTCTAATGTTGACTGTTCTGTAGTATGGGCCTTATATCTGGAAAACTTACAAGGAAGTGTATGAAGAAGTTTTGCAAATAGGTTGTGCATTACGAGCTTCTGGCTCTGAGCCTGTAAGTATATATATGTGAATCTCTCAGGTTTATTGGTGAAATACAGGCTTGGCAGGATTATTCTGTTTCTATAGTAATATTGTTCTGCATCTTCTATTTTTCGGTTTCTTCCCCTCTCTTGATCATAGGGCTGTCGAGTTGGGATATATGGATCAAACTGCCCGCAATGGATTGTTGCAATGGAGGTCTGTTTTTTAACATATCCTGAAATAGTTATTTGTCTTTTTTGTTTCCAATCACTGACCACTTGTCTGAACATATTCGGTAGGCTTGCAGTGCCCACAGTTTGGTTTGTGTACCTCTCTATGATACTCTTGGTAAACTTTTATTCCAATCCAATATTTACTAGCTTTTTTATATTTTTATCACCTTTTTGTTGATTTTCCTGTCAATGAGCTCCTTATGTTGAATGTAGGTCCTGGTGCTGTTAATTTCATTGTCAACCATGCAGAAATCGACTATGTCTTTGTCCAAGATAAAAAGGCCAAAGAAGTGAGTTTGATAATATTAAAATCATCTTTCCAGTTGAATTCCACCGATTCTTCAAAGTCCTTTTGCGGATAGAAGCATTATACTTCACTAATTCTTCATTTAATTATGCCCCGCGCAGATACTAAATCCAGAATGCGCATCTGCTCAACGGATTAAAAGTGAGAATTTTTAGATGAATCTGAATTTTCTGAAATACCTTAAACGACTTCCTACTTCTAAATCAGGCTATGGTTGCAGCAATGGTTAGCTTCACTTCCTTGACAGTGGAAGAGAAAGATAAGGCAGCAGAAATGGGGATAAAACCATATTCATGGGAAGAGTTTCTGCAGATGGTCAGATTTTCAGCTTTTTTCTGTTTTTCATCTTCCTGATGTTACAAAGAGTTTCTCTTTTTGTAAAATAAAGTTTGAGAAACTTGTGGGAATTGCATGTTTTTACATTAGTAGAACTACTGAAACTTGCTATTCCTGTAAAATTGGAGAAATGAGTTGTTCTTCATGCACTGCAATAGGATGAATCTTTAAAATACTGTCTTTCAGGGGAAAGAAAATCCATACGAGATAGTACCACCTCAGCCATTTGACATATGCACAATTATGTATACGAGTGGTACGAGTGGAGATCCCAAAGGTGTTGTTTTGACACATGAAACTGTTGCTACTTTCGTAAGAGGCATTGATCTGTTTATGGAACAATTTGAAGACAAGGTATTAATAAACGTGTTGCCATTGATTATTGTTCCTCACTGGGTTAAGATCTTATTGTTCACGGCCAAGATAACTCATACTATTCTCTTAAATTTTGTATTAAATGATTACTGTTTCTGTTTATTTCTGATTATTGGCATTGAACAGATGACGTCCAATGATGTTTACCTATCATTCCTGCCCCTTGCTCATGTTCTCGATCGAACAATTGAGGAATACTTTTTCCGAAACGGTGCTTCCGTTGGCTACTATCATGGGGTATGCTGTTGATGCTCTATAATATAAGTAATGAAACAATTTATACTAACAGGAGATGGGAAACAGAATTTATGGGAGAAAACAATGTTTTAGACATTTATTGTAATGAGGTCTTTACTTTTGCACTATGGGTGATGGAATCACAGAAATGTTTCTGATTTAAGTTGATCTGAGGGCTGTTGAAAGAGAATTGTATGGATAATAGCCCCCGCAAGTGCATTTCTTAGATTCAGATGCTTGTGTTGAACTATAAATTTCACCAAAAACTGTCCTGTTTTTATATGGATTAGCTATTTAATCTATTTATGCAGGATTTGAACGCATTAAGAGATGATTTGATGGAGTTGAAGCCAACATTTTTAGCTGGTGTACCTCGAGTCTTTGAGAAAATACATGAAGGCATGGAAATTTTGCGGAGTCCTCTCTCATTCTTACTGACGAACTTATTCTTGTTTTTCTTGGACAAACTCTCAAGGGGTTTATTCCCGTTTCAGCCATAAACAAGGCACTGCAGGAGCTCAATCCAGTTCGGAAGCGCATTTTTGATGCTCTCTATAAATAGTACGCTGTGCTTCTGTACTTAATATGTTCCTCAAACGTTGAGATTTCTTCCCCAAGCTTATACAATTGCAACATTTTTATAATTAAGAAGTGGATGTGCTTCTATGTTTTTGTGCAGCAAACTTGCATGGATGAACATGGGCTGCAAACAGAAATATGCATCACCATTGGCAGATTTGCTAGCCTTCAGGAAGGTTATATCCCATGTCCCACTTCGCGTTTATAAACAAGCATAATCTGACTGATCTGATTTTACGATAGTACTTGTAGAACTTACACTTCTCTACCCTTCTGATTTGATTTTGTTCTAGATACTTTTTTCCTAATGTACTTTTGTGATTTTATTAGGTCAAAGCCAGGTTAGGAGGGCGACTTCGGCTGATTGTATCTGGAGGTGCACCCTTGAGCTCTGAAGTGGAAGAATTCTTGCGGGTTACTTGCTGTGCCTTTGTAGTCCAGGGCTATGGTAAAGTACTATGTTGATTAGTGAAATATAGGTTCTGCGAAAAACTAATATGATTTAAATTCTAGGCATTGTGTTACTTAAACCTCTTGATGGATTGAACCATTCAAGTGGTGGTTTACGCAGGGTTGACAGAAACCTGTGGACCAGCTACACTTGGATTTCCAGATGAAATGTGCATGATGGGTGCTGTTGGGTCTCCAGCTGTATACAATGAGGTACGCCTCGAAGAGGTTCCAGAGATGGGGTATAATCCACTAGGAAATCCTCCTTGCGGTGAGATATGTATCAGAGGGAAGACTCTATTCTCTGGTTATTACAAAAATCCTGAACTGACACGAGAATCCGTGATCGACGGGTGGTTTCATACAGGTCAAGCAACCCGTTTCATCCTGAAAACAGCTTTTCTACAATTGCCTACATTGCTTTGTTCTTAATCATATGTTCCATATACCACTTCAGGGGACATAGGGCAAGTTCTTCCAAACGGAGTTTTTAAAATTATTGATAGAAAGAAGAATCTTGTGAAGCTGTCCCAAGGAGAGTATGTTGCTCTTGAACATTTGGAAAACGTTTATGGTACTGCTCCGATTGTTGAAGATGTAATTGCCCTTTCCCAGTTCTTTTGCCTTTTGGTTATTGGTTTCGTAAAAATTCCTCCTAATGCTCTGATTCTAATGTTAAATTGTTCCTAAGATCTGGGTCTATGGAGATAGCTTCAAGTCGATGCTAGTTGCAGTAGTCGCATTGCATGAAGAGAACACAAGAAAGTGGGCAGAGTTGAATGGTTACACGGGTTCTTTCTCTGAACTCTGTTCACTTGATCATCTTCGCAGATTTGTCCTCTCAGAGCTCAAGTCTGTGGCTGAAAGAAACAAGGTAGTCACTACGTTTCTGTTATTACCTTTCATTTCTGGCAACAAAAATGCCTTTGCATATTTCTTTAAACACCATCCGATTTCAATTGCAAATTTAGATGCTTCTTGTTTGCTTTTACAATTTCACTGTAAAACCATGTTTCTTTTGGCGTCACCAGCTGAGAGGCTTTGAACATATTAAGGGAGTGATATTGGAATCTCGTCCTTTTGACATGGAAAGAGACTTGGTGACCGCAACTCTAAAGAAGAAAAGAAATAAGCTGCACAAGTATTACCTGGTAATGTTAATGCATACTACCTCCGTAGACATACCAGCACGACTCATAATGATGAACTCACTGTTGCATTTAATGCTTTACAGGTGCAGATTGATGAACTTTACCAGAAGCTGGGTCCTGGGCGAGTGTGATTGATGGATTTAATGATTTTACGGAACTGATCGATACATGTCGCTTATCCGTATTGAATAGATATAATGATTTGGTTCCTGAAATCTGTGAATAGGATTATCTGCTTTTTCGGTATAGGATAATGTCATGAATACTTGTGCCATTACTGTAAGAATAATTCTGACATCTGTTGAATGTTGTAAGTAATATTTTTAAAGACAAGAAAGATCAAGTAACTGCAGTTATTAGAGCTGCAGCAGTAGATAAAGGCGGGCGGACGACCCTGTGCTTTCAAAGGAAAGTAATTCCTCCTTACCTAAAACTTTGTTGATGCATGTACTTAAAAGGATGAATATCTGCTAAATAAGATTCTGCAGTCCTAAAATTTCTCTTGAGTTATGAACTGAAAAGAAGTTTAGTATGAAGTACTTACATGTTTGGAGTATGAAGACGACGCATGAGTTTATAATCACATGAAAAGAAATTAGATTCTCAAACAATAATTGGTTACCTAGAAAAATCTAAATAATATAAGTTTTACTATTCCAACTATAACTCAAGAATTGTTGAAATGACAAAAGAAATGTGGTGAGGATATTAGTGAAATAAGAGTTCATGTTTGGTTAACTATAAATGTTCACCACTATTGAAAGAACAAAATAATTTTGGACAATATTCTTATGAAACAACATCTCAAAGAAACTAACTTATAAATAATTAATTTAAACAAACCAATTGGAATTGTTTTGAATAAACCTATAAGAATAAGGAAAAACAACTATTTCTAATGACCATGTATAGGACTAAAGATTTTTTCGGTGAGAATTTTGAAAAGAAAGAAATACGCCGGGCATCCTATGTGATAGGATTTTCAATATTCTGAAATAGATCATAAGGACTAATAGGATTGTCTCAGAAAGACTATATTTTGTTTTGAGGTCACAATTCATGTCTTACGACTGCAAAACTTTATTTTAAAGCTTGAAATTGTCGACACTATTACTAAGCTACTATATTTTTATTGTGACAATTGTGTAACAAGTTTTTTTCTATTTTGTCATAGAAGAAGTTTAAAAATAAAAAGTGTGTATTGAACATATTAAAATGGATCCTATGATCGTAGATCCCTTAACTAAAGGCCTACCGCCAAAGGTATTTAAATAACATGTTCAAAGAATAAAACTTGGTTATATTGATGATTGTTTTTTCAAAGGAGCAAGTTCAAATTTGGTTATATTGATGTTAAAAGAGTACACTCTTGAGGCCAATAAAGTTTTTAATTGGCAATTTTTCTATTTATTATGCTTGTGTAAATGTAGCTGTTATTAAATTTTTTTTAAAAAAAACATTGTCTATAAGACGTTAACATGAACCTTTATGATATTTATATCACTTATTTTACCTAACTTGATAAATTACTAATGTTGTGATATGCGGAGAGAAGCATACGACGTTGAAATGTATAATGGTCGTAACCCACACAATGTAGTTTCTTGTTGAGGTAAATTATGAAGTTAATAAGTGATTTGTTTATGAACACTTAATGTTTATATTATTAAAATAAAGTTTGAAGCTTCGGACTAAATGGGAGAATGTAATAATGTGGCCCAATTAATAGTCACATTCTAAATATATTAATATCCCTATTATTATAATGAAAGAGCCTTACTTGGTTCATATTTTCTATTTAATAGTAAAATAAATCTCAATTGTTTATTTAATCACTTAATGGATGTACTAAATTAAATGTTATAGATATATAAATTATTCATCACTTTACTAATTAAGGTTACATATAGTTTTTCATCAAGTTTTTGTAGGTGTAAGAGAGAAGATTTAATTTGAGCTAAGAACAAGGTGAAATTTCTTGATCTTTTTCCGATAATGACATTTTCTGCATCATATGTACAATATTATAGTATTATAATTTGTGAAAAATTATTTATTCAAAATCTCAAAATTATAAATGTCAAATTTGATTCTATATTATAAACATTACGCCTTCACAGTATTTTCTTGAACTGCAAAAGATTGGTCCAATGGCATGTGAACGCAGAGTCTCCATAGTGCTTATTGCCTTTTCGGATACACTGTCATACAAGATACACCTGGGTCTATAATTGAGTGTCTCTGTAGGCTTTCCTCTGATAAGAGCATGTGCAGGTGCAGGAGATCAAGAGAATTTTGTCTTGGAACTCAATAATATGTTACGCCAGGCATGGGCTTGCCTCTCCAGCATTGGAATTTTGACAGAAAGATAAAATGGCGACATCAGGCATGATCAAATAACATAGATGAAGATTGGTGGAAGGAATTTCCAGTCAACGAACACAGATTCTGGAATACGTGCAGAGCTGGAGATGCATAGTGGACCAGTGTAGAGGTGCAGGTGTATTGGAGAAAGCCCAGAATTGATCAAAGGAAAACCTTTTAAGCCTTGAGTAGTTCTCTCATCTCTGGGTGGCATCGCATCGATAGGAACTTGTTCACATTCTAGTTTGGAATTTGGGGAGGAGGATGATTCATATCATAAAAGCTTCAATCTTATAATACACCCTTTTTAACAGTCAATAAATTATAAATGCATTTACCAACAGCCCGCAATTGGTCGTTTGATTTTACTTTCTCGACCGCAATTCAGACGACCTGAACGCTCATGTGAAGTAAATAACTGCTTCAATTCAGCCAATTATTTCAAAATAATATTTTTAAAATAAAAATATAAAATAACTTAAATTTTTTAATTAAATTCAGACCTAAATTACCCAAATTTAGACTTACCTTAAACTCACCTCTTTTAAATAAAATTATTTTATTTTATTTAAAATAATTAAGTCTCAAGTCAATCTAAATTAAACCTAAACAATGATGGAATCCGTTAAAAACAACTAAGACTTTGTTTGGTTGAGTTTTTATTAGTAGAGTTTTTATCAATAGAGCTTTTGTCAGTAGAGCCTTTCTGAGAAGAGCTTTTTTTAAAAACCAGTTGACTGTTTGGCTGTCAATTTAAAAAACAGTTTCTTTAAAAAAACTTCATATAGTAAATTGTTTGGTAACCTAAAAATAAAAAGCACTTTTATTAATTTTAACTATATTTTATTTTATAATAAAATTATTTATGCGTACTTTGCATATTGTTTAATATACTTCAAAAATTATTTATGCTAAATAATTTTTGAAGTATATTAAACAATATGCAAAGTACCATATTGTAGGAAATTTTAGATAAACATCTTGTAAGAAATAATTTAAAGAGATGACTCATTTTTTTATAAGAAATAAAATTAATATAAAAATAAATATTAAAACATGGAAAAAAAATTAAATAATATTATAATTCCAATTTATTTTAAAACCCTAATTTTATAAAAAGAACTCTAGCGCGTCAACTATCCTGTTCTTCCAGTAAGCAAAATATGTTGTTTGATCTTGCAAGCAGTGCCCTGGCCTTGAATCTATTAGATGAACGAATTATCTACTGTTTATCGATGGGACAATTAAATATGATGGTCATCTTCACCAAGAGAGCCACCAGCTCTCAATGCCACTACCTTTCTATCCCAAAATCACCTTGACGCACAGGACGCAGACCTTCTGCATTCAAGGCAGACGTTCAAAGCAGAAAAATAAATTTTTAGGACTAATAAAATTATAAAGAAAAAGAACTAATCCAAGAAGGTGAGAGGAATTGACGAGTAAAAGAAACAAAACAATCGGCTAGTAGTTTTGTTTACGTAAGACCTAAGAGGAGAACAAACGATAATTGAGATATTCTTTATGTAAGTGATGGAAAGTAAGAAGAAGAAAAAAACTTCCTAAAAAAACTAAAATTTGAGACTTTTTTTAAAGTTCCAAATTTTAACTTTTAAAAAAGTTTTGAAAAAGCTATTTCTATTGTAAAAGCACTTTTGAAGTTTTCAACTAAACAGTAATTATTTTCTTAAAATAGCTCCAAACAGGCACTAAATTTGGAATCATGTTCAAAACTTGTCATTCCTACTTTCTTTCCCGGCCACTTACTCTTTTCGACCCAGAAAGAGTGAGAGTTTGTTCACAACTTTTAAGTTCAACGTCTAAACCTCGGTAACTAAGCCAAATCCAAAAACTAATGTGGACTGTTGATAGTACAATAGAAATGATTAGTAACACTGCTTACACTTTCAAAGAAATTGTACAAGATGTCCTTCTAGGGTGCCACAAGACAGCTTTATAATCCAACTGTTTTGCAGTTCGTAATCCTTGAAAATAGTTGGAAGGCGAAACATTTCTTCTCCATTTATATAAAACCTCGTCACTTTCTGTTCTTAATCTCCTCCCTCTCCCTCTCCCTCTCCCTCTCCCTCTCCCGTTTCTCGTAAAGCTTCTCAAGAACCCGCTTGGCTTCACATTGAGGGAAGTTCGTTAAGTCATAGTACTGTGGTGCAATGTCCACCAGCCTGTGCACAATAAACTTTTGGTAAGCATCAATAGACCACGCAATCAAAAAACCAGTAAATGCGAAAATAAGGAAATCACAACTGCTTAAATTCAATCTAAATATTAGCCATGGGCACAAGGGCATAATACATAGCTTAGAATGAATGAGAAGAACACTGACCATTCACCACAAATATCTGTCACCGTACGAATGAAATTTCGGCTGGTTAGCACGTATTCATTGTAAATGACCCACTCTGGCTTGTGATCAAGACAATTGGAAGGATGCAAATGTACCACCTGTCAAGGGCAATATATATATAAAAACGAAAAACATAAAACTGAGGTCCTATTACCTGTAATTGAACTTCAAATATGCAAAGTGATGGAAGAAACATCATCCTCCTCCCACTAGGAAAGACCCTTGTGACATGGATCATGAAAAGAACAAAAGTTCAAGCTAGTGTTAAAAAGATGGCTATTAAGTTTCCAGCGTACCTGATTGTCCTTCACTGTCAAGTAGTGTCCAGTCCGCTCCAGGTGAGCAACCTGCATAAAATATCCTGCTAGCATGGCCTTTCTAATGTTGACATAGTAATCACGGCTGGAGAAGTCTGTACTGCATAACTTGAGGTTGAACCTAGCCATGATGCGCACAAGCTGTTGTCTGACATTATCAGCCGCTTTAAGTGCCCTATGATTGATGAAATTTTCATAGCACCAAGATGAGTCCTCATCTGCAGCCCATCAGCTAATAGCAGACAATCATAACCATTAGATTTATGTTGGAAGGAAAATAGTTCATAAAAGGAAGCATAAAGAAAAGTAGATACTCACTGTTCTGCTTGTATGCATGATACACATTCAACAACGTCATGTGGTCTCCATCAATGTGCCCAAACCTTGCTTTCGCTTCATCAGCAGCTTTTTGAGCCTCCCAAGGGCGGACAAAGCACCACTAAAGAAAGAATTGGGTTACCACAGAAGAGGCCCATGGTAGGTCAGCAGATGCATAAAGGCGAGACGACACCATTTGCTTGATGAGATAATACTGAGAAACTGCAACTATCTGCATCAGCACTTAGAATTCTATGGTACATGCCAACCCAGGGCATGGAACCCATACACGAAAGTTGCTGATGACAACCTAATTTGACACAAATTATTCAACAGCTTGCGTGCATCCTTGTATACACAGGCAAGCAGTTAAACAACTATAACAATGTGCAGAGAACAGTCTTGATCTCTGCACACATGCCTATAGGAAGGACGCATTCAGGTGATCCTCAAAGGCAGCCACAATCAGACCACACTTCTGGGACTGACACAAAGAAGTAACACGGAAACAGATCATACCTGAAAGCATGGCAGATATTGACAGAATCTCATTTGAACAATTGAATTCTGGGCTGACAACCAACATCTTCGACATCTGAGGATCTAGTGGAAACTCGCTCATTATCTCCCCAAGCTTTGCCAAGTTCCCATCATCATCTAATGCTCCCAAATAATTCAAAACCTCTAAAGCCCGCATCAAAGTCTCAGGTGCAGGAGGATCCATGAAATCAAAATGCACTAGATCATCAATCCCCAGCTTCTTCAATGTTAGAACTGTATTTGCAAGATTTGATCTCAATATTTCTGGATAGGTCTGGGGTTGGATATCTTGGTTGAAACTTTTCTCCGTATACAGTCTGAAACATTTTCCTGGTTGAGTTCTACCAGCACGTCCTGATCTCTGGTGGGCACTTGCCTTTGATATTGGGGACACCAACAAGGACTCAACACGTACGCGTGGATTATATACTTGTTGTTTAGAGAAACCTGGATCAATAACATAAACAATGCCATCTATGGTCAAAGAAGTTTCAGCAATATTGGTTGAAACCACAATCTTCCTTCCAGCAGGACCACCATCATTTAAAGGTGCCGGAGCAGGTTCAAATATTTTCTGCTGCATCGCGGGAGGAAGAGTTGAATAAAGAGGCACTACTTTTATTGGCCCCACCTGTTCCCCCATATTTGCAACTTCTTTTGATATCTTACGACATGCATCTTCAATCTCTTCTTCACCAGTTAGGAAAACGAGTATGTCACCAGCAGGCTCGCACATGTGTACTTGTACAACAGTCCGAATTGCAGCCTCCAAATAATCCCTCTCAGGTTCCTGGGTATAAAAAATCTCCACAGGGTGAAGCCTACCAGGAACCTTCATAATAGGAGCACCATTAAAGTAACCCTGAAACTTCTCAGCCTCCAGCGTAGCACTCATTACAACCAGCTTCAAGTCAGGTCTATTCCTCAATACTTCTTTAAGAAGCCCGAATAGCACATCTGTTGCCAGAGTTCTCTCATGAGCTTCATCGAGGATTATAACTTTATACCGTTCCAGAAGCGGATCGGTCATTGCTTCCCTCAAAAGCATACCATCGGTTAGATACCTACCACAAAGTACAAAGAAAAGAACAGACACACGATTCAGCCCAAATATATCCAAAAACTACAGGATATTATAAAGTATCATAACAAGCCAAGAAGCCATTAAACAGAACTCACTTCAAAACCGTTCTTGCACTGCTACAATCTTCAAAACGGATAATATAACCCACCTCCTCACCAATATTGATATCCATCTCCTCGGCGACACGTCCAGAAACTGACATTGCAGCCACTCTACGAGGCTGTGTACAACCAATCATCATTTTTCTCCGTTTATCTGGAGTTTCTATCCCTACAGCTTCTAGAACAAACTGAGGAATCTGTGGCATGAAATTTTATAACCGTAAACACTATGCTTAGCTTTACGATCAAATCACATCGAAAAAAGCATCCAAACACAAGACAAAAACTAACCTGAGTAGTCTTTCCACTACCAGTCTACCAAACAAGGACAATAACTTGATTCTTCCTCAACACCTCCAAGAATTCATCTTTCTGTTGCCAAACAGGCAAAGTCGTCCTCTTTTGAAGTATTTCATAGTACCTCTGCGAATAGGCCCTCCCATTCCAGCGATTAATCGAATTATTTCCAGCGTTGCTCATCGCCGCCACGCGAGCGCCGTTGGGCTTCTTCATCTTGGCAGAGACGGATGTATCGTCCACCACATCGAACAAACTCACCTTTCTTTTCCTCTCTGTACCCATTCAAAGCGAAGAAAGCCTCAATTGGATCGAAAAAGAGGCTTTTCAAACTGTAAAGTGTAAACCCTAAAAAAGGGTAAAATCAGGTTGTGCTTGTTTAGGGGTACGGAAAAAAAGTTACAGGTATGAAATGAAAACCATGATCCTGCTAAAAGTTTCATTTTCCGTTACCAGTAATTCAGTAATTCAGAAGAATGGAGGTGAATATTTTTAATTTTTTGTGTATAGAAGATAGATAAAAGGTAAAAATTGGAAAAGTACCAAAGTATAATTATGAGTCAAATAATTTCATAAGTAAAGTTTTAATTTCAATAATTAAATTTATAGTGAAATCAGTTAAATAATTAATATATACTATAATTAATTAAAATATAATTCATTTATTCATTAATTAAAATATTATAATCAATTAATTAAGTAAAATATTATTATTAATTAAAATATAATTAATCATTAATTAAAATATTATAATTAATTAATTACAATATAATTAATTAAAATATAATAATTTTTATTTTCATTATTTTTTACAAACTAACAGTAATCATTTTTTCTTCTTAACCAACAATTATAATAATTATAATGATAATATTTATTAGGGAGGCCCAAAACATGAGGGTATGCTAATATGAATCTGACTTGCGAAATCAGTTTCGTTGTCCAATCCAAAAGGCCGTTTGGAATGATCCGATAAATGTGGGAGCTGATAAGCTTGTGATTCAAAACATGCCTTTCCACCGTAGTATTTATCGCATAAGGATAAAAATTGCCTTTACTTAATGAGGACACGAGTTAAATTACGCTTCTTTTGGGCGCAGAGTTTAAATATTGATTGACTAAAAGTATGTATAATAGTTCGAACTTCTCAAAGTGAGATCACACATCAAAAAATGTGAAAAATAGACGGCCACAGCCGGGCAGCTTAACCAATGTGCAAATAATTTTACACGAGTCAGAACGCATCGTTAATTTCTGTCCCCACTTTCTTCACAGGAGAGGAGATATGAGATAAAAAGAGTCGAAGAGACGTTAATAGGGACCTTTGACTACAACCCTATTACACTTGATCTCATAATACTCGAGCACTGGAGAACATATTGATACAAAGAGTAAGCAATTCTCAGCCGTTCAACCTCAAATGACCTTTCTTGTGTTTGCTTTAAGTAATTGTATAAATCAATTCTAGAATCTGAATCAACAAATGACTGCATACAGACCAAGTCTAGTTTCATATATACACCAAGTGTAGTTGTACCATACAAGCCCGAAATCCCCGCTCTGAGAAATGCAATGCTGCCCCCAAACATATATCGAGACATGCAATACCTGATTTGGGCTGTTAGACCAATGTGTCACCAACATATTCAGAGCCAGATTTGATTCATAATTCTCCTCCAATACAAATCTTGGACCTGTCAACTGGGACTCCAAACTTATATGCAACAAGCCCCTTACGAAAGAGAACTACAGGAAGAGACGTTGATGGCTGCTAAACAACTATTCACATTATTGGAAACGCGTAAGCTTGTCAACAGCTGTGTCCAGGGCATCTACATTCGCCCTAAGGATTTTTCTACATTTGCATTAAGAAACCAAAAGAATTGAGAGATTGAAGCAAGCCATATTAATTGCTTAATTAGCAAAGGAAGCAAAGAAAGAACGTACATAACAAATTTGCAATCTTAATATCCTAAAGGTAGGAGTTTTTTAGTTCCTAGTGAAATCAACAGAACATGGTTACACTTGGTTAAGCAGTCAAATCCAATAGAATGAGAAAGTAAGAAAAGTCTACAGGTCCTCTGCTGAAACCTGTAGAGAACGAACAGATGTAAAGGATACAGTTTTCTGGCTAAGGCTTCAATGCCCTTCATCTCCTCATTTAATCTGCAAATACGGAAGTACAAAAACATAGTTAGGGTTCTAACTACCCAAAAGGGCAGAAATGTTGCACTGTTGAAGACCATGGAGATTAGATAATTAGTATTAAAATATAATTATGTATCCAACATAGGGATATTTTATTTTCAAATAATAAAGCAATTTACTTATTATTTAAGAATAATGTATTTTCCTATTGTGAATATTGTACTGCTCTACTAATATAAATAGATAGGTTAAACCTTAGAAACTTTTGTGGGTTTTGTGTCCGTGGATATAAACTTTAGAGCCAAGCCACATTATACCATTGTGTAAAGATTTTCCCTCTCTACTCTTTCTTTCAATTTCGCAATTAATTTTTGCAGGCCTACTACTAGCCAACATAAAAAAAAAGGCGTTTATATTCAAATAGCAAGAAAATGGTATCTAACACATTTAAGCTACAAAGGTCACTAAAATCTGATTTGCAAACACTAATACGTGCCATAATAGAAAATAATAGCACAATTAAAGCTGAATACCGATCCAATGTTTATGGAGGAACATGACAGTTGACAGAATCAAGAAACAATCATCTCATGAAAGATTAAGTCAAATTCAAAATTTGTACAAGAGTCCAGAGTTCTAACTTCTAATACAACAATTCTTCCCAACCGGATGACAACAGGTTCTACCCAGTTTTTCCACATATCACTTACATACCCTAACCATAAGAGACATCTTTTCTCATATTTAGTCATTTCAATATCATGAAACAGAAATTTTCTAAAATATATGCCATATTTTGAAAATTTTAAAATAACCAACCTGAGGCATGAATTTATGTATCTGTTTCCCTTTGTCGCTGCATCAAGCACTGTCAAAGAACAAAGGAAAGAGAAGGAAAGAAATAATACAATAAATGCAACATAATCATGAAAGTGAACTTATAAAACTTGAAAGAAAAATAAGGAGAAAAATTAATTATATTCACTTACCAGATTCTTGAAGACGACCAGCAGCATCTCCAAAACAATTCATATGATCAACCGAGCAGCCGGTAACCTAACAATTGCACAAATTTCGCATATGTTCTCACGGTAAGATGAGATCAAAAATGAAAAACAAAATTGAATGCGAGAAAACAAACCTCAGAGAGGGCCAATCGAAGGGAGGCAAAGAGAGAGGTAAAGCTCTCTGCAATAGCAGTTGAGTCCCTCTCAACAACCTCCAGAGCCTTGAAGATCTCATTACGGTTCAGGACAGGATTCAACTCAGTATTCTTATCTTCTTCAAACTCAGGATGCAATGATGTTGAACATCCAGTTGGTTGATTTTTGGAACATATCTTATCCAAAAGATTTTGACTTTGATTAACATCACTATCAATACCAGATTCATCTCGGTCATCATTTTGCATATTGTTCACTGCTTGGTAGACACTCGCTTCATGACTGCTAGGCTGTCTTGGCGTGTTAGTCTCCTCCAATGCCATTATCTGAATGGCATTTAACAAGATCCTTACCACAAATAGTATATAACCATAACAATAATATGCCATATGATGGAGTGTGAAAAAATGTAACGAAAAATGTTGTATAATTGTGATAGTAATTACACTATGCGTGAATTACATTTTGTTAAGACCTTTAACACTGTAACAACCATCGCAAGTTCCATCTTATTTAGTCCACCTTCCGTTACCCGACATCCTCTACTAAATTGATTCCCAATTTCATTCAATAACATTGCATCATAATCCAAAAATTCCAATGTTTTTCACAAGTTTGGTAAGACAAACTTCTCATGTTATGAACTAAGTCAAGACAAATTAGACCTTTGAAAAGTTGGCTCTAACAAAAATCTCACCAAAATTTAACACCTGTAAAAGATGAATTTAAATTTCTTGACAAGTACAGAAACAAAAACGATTATTCACAGAGGTTGTCAATCCTTAGATACTATAACAGGATAAAATAAAAGAAAATGAAACCGGAAATATTGAGATATATATGGAAAAGGAAAGACACAAGATTAAAAGGAATACTGATAATGAAGAGATAAAAGAGAACTACTTCACCTGCAAACTTGAGTGACTTGAGAACCCGGTTGCTTGGTTAGCCAAGTGAGAGAGAGTGAAAATACGATTTCAGAGAAAGTTTGTAGAAATGACATAATGGCCCGAAAGGCCGGTTCAGTTTAGGCTCATCTTTTACTGGGTTTCTTTTCGCCACTACATTATCCTAATTCTACTTTTAATATGAGTACCAGAACCTGCCTCTTCTTAATATTAATTTATGAATTGTTAAGATTAAATATGAATAAATAAATATTTTAAAGACTCTACAGAAACATTCTGATCATGGTATTAAATATTTTTAAGATGTTAGGTAACAATGTAAGACCATCTATCAATTAAAGTTTGATCAAACTAAGTGTATGCTAAAACGTGAAATCAAAATGCAAACAAATTAAGATAAAAAAGGCAAAAGCTCATATTGCAATTAACTGCGTACCTATTTGTTCGGAGAGAAAAAAAATAAATAAAGAAGGAAATCAATTAAAATTATGCTTTATACACCTTCTATTTGGATTTTCAAGACTCAAAAAGTATGTAAGCCAAAGAAATATAAACCAAAAGAGACCCAAGTTACTAGAACCATTCTACTCACATATCATCACCAGCAAAAGAAATTTATGCATAAAGGAAATCCAAAACCCAAGAAATACCCACTGAGGCAATATGGAGCTAAGGGTTTAACCTAAACATTTTCTCTTAATGCTTGCCTCAAAAATTAACCATAAATCCTAAAGAATCAAATAAATGAAATAAACAAAAGAATAGAAGTACAAGAACATGTGTTGAACATTTCAGCCTCCAATTTCAAGTTTAAAGGATGTGTAATCTACTTTTAACTCTTCTTTTTCAATGAGATGAAAAGGAAAATAACCTCTTGATGTCCTTAGGATGTCTTAACTCTCTCTACCCTCTCTCTTTGGACCTTATAGGCTACTGCCAACTGTCCCCTAAAGCATTCCTATTCTAGTAATAGTATTGGCAAGACTTTCCATACTTGACATCAATTTTCCATCTTTCTGCTCCCCTCTCCACCATCCTACTCAATGCCTCCTTCAACTTTTATATCCTTAACCAATCTTTGTACTATTGTTTAACCAAGTCCTAACCCCATCCTAGATCTGATCCATTCCAAATATGACTTTTCCCTTCTAATACCATCTTCTCCTACCCCTTTGGTACCATCTTTTTCCTCCAACCTTGGACCTTCTATTATCCTTTCTCTTGATATAACGCTTAACTAAGCAAACCCTTTAGTGAGCAATACAGTGCTCAAGTAGCCTCATATCCTTCTATTACTTCAAATGCATTACCAATGCTAAGGAGAATATGGAAAAAGGAAGTGGGTGATGATGACAATTTCTATAATCTAAGGTACTTCCCACTCGATAGTGATTCACAATGAAAATTAAAATGAATATTATTAATATAAAAATATAAAAACAAAAAATAATTCATGTGCTGTTGCACATTTCTAGTCCTCCTTGTTATGATGCCTACTTTTGATACTAATCACCTGTGTTTTAACATGACCTTTCAACTCTCCATGTGTATTAAGTTTCCCTATTATTGTCTTGGCAACTAAATTCAACTCAACATATCTGATTAGCTACTAAGTGCAATGCAAAGAGCTTGAGTTATGGAGCTCAACCCTGCTTTAACGATGATCATACTCGACTAAACGACTTAAATCTAATCCAAGAGCATATTAATCAACATGATCACATATGGACGAGTGGAGCATAAAAAAAAATTTCATACATGACTCAAAAGAGTCTGAAAATGATATAGCAAGAAATGGCAAGTACAACTGGAATGATATCAATCCGTTATATTGAAACAGAGCTTAGCTTCATCCCAAGGACCATTGATCTCAAACTTGTATTCCTGAATTCTTATGAGCCAA
>JANSVA010000009.1:25612571-25624876 GCA_025504915.1 Erythroxylum reticulatum | reverse complement strand
AATTAAAATATTGTAATTAATTAAAATATAATTCATTCATTAATTAAAATATAATTCATTTTGTAATTAATTAATTATAATATTTTTACAAACCATCAATTATCAATGATAATAATAATCATTCATTCCTCTTAACCAACCATCATAATTATAATGATAATATACATTCACATTCTTCACTATATTCATTCGCATTCTTATTATCATTCTCTTATACTAACCAACTAGCCACTAAGAGAAGAAAACAAGCCAGAGCGAAGACCTTGCGCAAATTGGTCCCTAAGGTAAATACGCTTGTAACCAAGTTACGAGCAACACACAACCTCGTGTTTTCACACAATTGATAATTTTTTGTAACTTGAATTTAAGTCTATAACCTGATCTTAACGCCCAAAATAAGAACATGGACTCCTGTTATGCATCTTAATTTGGTATTGGAAACAATTCATAAGGCCCATTTCAAATGAAAATTTACTATTCTAATTTATTTTTAATATTTTTAAAGAGTTATTAATCTTAGGTAAACTAATCATAGGCAATATATATATATATATTGAAACATATGTCACTTAGATCAAGTCCATTTAATTAAAAGTATTATTTGATTATCTCATTAAATAATTTGTTTAAAACACTTAATTTATGGATTATTACATATGACCAATCAAATGTGTAACCAAAACATACAAATAATAGATTTTATTAGACACATACACACACACATATAAAGATTATATTTTTAATATATAATAAATCAATCTTTTATATGTAATTGAGTATTGATTAAACATTCCTATTAACTAAGAGTTTAAGGTCAAATAACCTTAAGATTCACAAAATTTCTAAATGCATATTATTCTTAGCACGTGAAACTCGAAATGAAGTTTATATATGTCATGCAAATTGTAGAAATAGAGAACGAATAGAAAATGTAAAAAATGTTTTCTGTATTTCTGTGTGAGTAATATGATGTACATCCACCTATTTATACTCTCTAAATGTCTCTTATTAAAGTAACAAATCAACACAAAATTAATGTACATGATTTTAAGATAAAATAAAGGCTAATTATAAGAGATAGTTGATTGAATAGGGATTGTATGAATATCTATTGACATAAGTTAATACACATTAATATCACCCCTCAAACTCAAGGTAGTAGTGAAGATGATAACTTGAGTTTGGAGAGAAGATCTTAAAAACATCAAGGCAGATTTGATTTGGTAAAAAATGAGCAATTTGTGATTGAGATGAGATTGGTAGAAGTTATATAGTCCTGTGAAGCACATGATTAAGCATAAGATGACAATCGATCTCAATGTGTTTAATTCGTTCATAGAAGACATCATTTTGAGCAATCTATATGGCACTATGATTATCATATAAAGAGAGGAACTGTTGAAGAAAAGGTGACACCGATGTCTTGAAGTAGCCATCATAACTATAAAAGTTCAAAAGTAGTGTCAGTTAGAGCTTGATATTCTGATTCAGTTCTTAAGCGAGTGAAAATTGTTTGTTTCTTACTATGACAAAAAAGAGAGATGTGCAAAGAAAGAAACAATACCAAGTGATAGGTCGAAGATCAGTTAGATCTCTAGCCCAGTTGGCATCTGAGTATGCATATAAATCTAATGAAGATGAATAACTAAAATGAAGTCCATGAGAGAAAGTGCCTCAAATATATCGAAGTATACAAAGAACAATAAAAAAGTGAGTGGTACGACGTACAGACTTGAACTGACTGACAATGCAAATTACATGAGCGATATTTGGATGAGTGATAGTAAGGTATACAAGACTACCAAATAATTATCGATAAAGTGTACCTTTACTCAGGGGAGTTCCATCATTGGCAAAGATATAGTCATTAGAGTCGAGTAGAATGCTAGCAATCTTAATGTCAGTAAGACTAGCATGAGAGATAGGATTAGTAGCATACTTGGCCTAAGATAACAAGTAGCCTGAATCATTAGAAGATACTTCAAGGCCTAAAAAATAACTCAGTGGACCTAAATCTTTCATTTCAAATTATTAATAAGGATAATATTTAAGAGTAGTGATCCCCTAAGTGTTATCACCAATTATTATCATGTTATCAACATATATAACGAGAAGATTGCACCCTTGATCTATTTTCCAAATAAAAAAAACACGATCATAATAACTGGACATAAAGCCAAAATGCTTAATGTTGGAGATAAATTTAGCAATTCATGCTCCAAGAGCTTGCTTAAGGCCATAAAAGGCTTTACAAAGATGACAAACTTTATTAGGTGGAGAAGCATACCTAGGTGGAGGTTGCATATATACTTCTTTATGAAGATCACTATTAAGAAAGGCATTTTTGACATCCATCTAGAACAATCCCCAAAGTTTGCATGTTGCTACAGCGATAAGACTAAGGAATGAAGTTAGGCGAGTAATGGAGCAAAGGTCTCCTTATAGTCAATACCATATTCTTAAGTAAACCCTTTTGCAAACAATCGTGCTTTGTATCTTTCTGCTGCGAGTACTGGAGCAAATGTCTCCCTATAGTCAATACGATATTCTTAAGTAAATCCTTTTGCAAACAATCGTGCTTTGTATCTTTCAGTTGATCCATCAACTCAAGTCTTGATTTTGTAGACCCTGTATAGCTAATGATAGACTTATCTAAAGATAAGTCAACTAAGTTCCAAGTGTTAGTGTTAGAGAGAGTTGTAATTCTTCTAACATTGCTTATTGCCATAAGGGGTTAGAGCTAGCCTCGTGATAGGTTCAAGTTTGGTGAACTCATGAGGATGTAATAAAACAAAGCACACATATCTAAAAACTTTAAGAAACTGATACTCAGGAGCATGATTAAATAAATGCTCATATGGAGAGATATTACTTATCATAGTAGAGGGAATGCAATTGATGGTATAGACAACAATAACGGTTTTTTCTCTCGAAAGGGTTTTAGAACAATAATATGATATAAGAAAGGCTTGAGTAGTATCAAGAATATGTCTACATTTTTGTTGATGTGTTTGGACAAGATCTTATAATGATGGTACCTTGTTGATTAAGAAATTTAATGAATTTTGTATCTTTGTATCCCATGTGTTATTTGTCTGAAATACTTTAATCTTGCAAGAGAATTGAGTATGAATCATATTAGCAAAGCGACAATAAATGGAGAATAATTCAGATCTATGGCCTATTAAATAAATCTATGTTTCATGAGATGCAGGCTCCCAAATATTAGAATGAATGAGATCAAAAGGTGCTAAAGAGATAGAATCATTGAGAGAAAATGGTAAAACACGATCTTTAGATAGTTGAAAAGGACATAATCAAAATGTTTAGTCTTAACATGACCTAGGTTACTGCTAGAGATTAAAGACCCTAATTTATAGGTAGAAAGATGACCCAAACTAGAGTGCCATATATGAGAGGTGATAACACCAACAACAAGTTTGAAGGAAGATTTAGTGAATTACGCTCAAATATTCGTCTAACCTTACACCTTTTTCCCAAGTATCTTCCCCGGATATAGTTGTACAATGCAACTATGACTCAAGAAAAGTTTTACGTAGGTGTAATGTGGATGTGTGAACAATACCTATATGTTGAACATGCATAGTGGAATTATCGACAGTGTGAACAATGTGTGGTATAGATGGTATTATTAAAGAGGGTCATATGATTGCAATAGGTAGAATTGAGATACCAAGAGTTTGAGGTTCTTGATGTGATAGATAGGGCAAAGGAGGAGACTATACCAAAAATTTGGTTGAAGTTATTGAAGAACCAAATTTTGGTTGAAGTTATTGAAGAAGGGAATGGAGGTCCTTTAAAGAGAATTTGGGAGAGGTGCTTTTTATTAGCCCCTTAGTGGCAACAACACTAATGGAAATGGATTGGAGAGACTTAGAAGTATTATCTGGTCCAGATTCCTATTTGAGTCATTTTTTACATTCAAAGAAATGATGTTTGAGCTTTTTGTAGTAGTTGCAAGATCCTTTATAAAATTTCTTACCTTAGTTGTGAGAGTTTAGGACAAAGTATAAGTTGTAAGGACAACATCAGTAGTTAGGACAGATTTTTCAATGCAGAGCATATTGAGGTGACTTTCCTCTCAGATGAGCTCTTTAATAATAGTGTTGAGATTGGGTAGATTTCCTTTATAAAGAAGAGAATTGTGAATGGGTTGAAATTCCTTCTTGAGAGTCATAAGCAAATGTTACATATATTGACGATCTCGAAGATTTGCGTAGAGCATAGTAGCATTAGGACTAGGCCAGATAGGATCACCTAGTGCTAATAAATCCTAAAGTTCTTACAATTCAGATATGTAATTGTGTGTTATCTGTCCAGGTTATTGTTATGTGCGATGAAGTCTCCTATATAACTGAAATTAGTAGATATCATCTTATACAGAGTAATAATTTTTTAGGAAATTTCATACCTCCTGAGCTATGTCAAATCATCGAAAGTTAAGTTTGATGGCTTTGACATATGTATTTCAAAACCATATTAAGATTTGATGGTTCATTTCATCCCATGCTACTGATCGTTCATTGAATATGTCAATGTCTTCATCTTTCTTTTAAATAAGTTTAGGCAATTCTCCAATAACAATACTCCAAAGAAGTCTCCCTTTAAGAAAGCTACACATTTCCTCAGTCCAAATATCATAGTTGGAGCCATCAAAGATGATATTAATAGTTAGAAATGTATTAAGGAAGTTTAAAGGCATCCATAGTGAAGGAAGACAATAAAATAGGAGAAAACCTACTTATAAAGATGGAATTTGGTTATTTTGACCTCATAATTGGATTCAAAGCATAAAAAAATCTTAGAAATAGTTTTGTTTGCTGAGAATCTTAATTAAAATGTACTAAATCAAGCAGTCAAACTGTCAATCAACTTGTTTTCGAACCAAATTGATGGGTCTAAACCAACAAATGAGGACAGACACGTAGACAAATAAGGAAATGACATGTAAAGATGACATGACAAATGATGTATCAGGAGATGTGAAAGATAACTAGGATTCTGCATTATGTGGCAAATGATATGGTGCTAACATGTATTCCCGTCCTATATCTGAACGATGTAGTTTTGCCTTGGAGCAAAATGACGTTGTTTAGGTCGTCTTCTTCCTTAAAAAAATCTACAACTAGGGTTTTGGCAATCAAAAACTATTGATGACATGTGGGAGCACATGAAGCTACTTCTAGAGATGAATTTTACACCATTGTGATATGCTCAAGATGAGGAATAATTTGGTATATGACAAATTGTTTTTGGAGGATATTTAAGAACCTAAAATACTAAAACAGAATGTTTGAGAGAAACAATAAAGAAGGCTCTAGAATTTTGACTCATGTTGTTACAAAGGAGGCTCTAATATCACGTAGAAGTGGAAATTAAACAGAAATGTAGAAATGTTCTCTATATTTCTGTGTGTGAATAAGATCATATATATCCACCTATTTATACACTCTAAGTGTCTCTAACTAAAGTAACGAATCAACACAGCATTAATGAACATGATTTCAGGAGAAAATAAAGGCTAATTACAAGAGATAGTTAATTGAATAAATTGAGTTCTATTAGTTAATCAGTTCGCAAAATGTGTACTAAAAAAAGCATCAATATTTTGAGACCAGGCCCAATTAAGCCTACCCGACCTAGATTCCAAAAGTGAACTCCAATTCCTACCTTGCCCAAGAAAAGTGAACCTACAGGTTCAGGACCTCCCCAGTTATAGTCTAGAAGTCATCATCTTGTCTTTACTTAAGCACAGATCTTGAAGCAGATATAAATGCTTTGCACCAATACAAAACATGGATGATAAATGCATAGTTTCTCTTATGTGGTAGCAACAACATGGTCCATTGCCTGACATTCTCTGATGTCATTTTCAGTAACAATATCAGGATGTTGTCATCAGTATGTGCCAACAATTATCCCCAAGTGTTAGATATTATGTGCCTTTTACCATTCACCAACTCAATTCCCATTTTTGCATTTGTAATAGTCAAAGGTATCGGTCTAACTCTGCGTTGTTTCCATTGGTGGGAATTTGGAAGGGTCATAATGCTTTCCAACAATTCTGAAGAAAATGGACCAGTTATAACATTTTAAAATTGGGAGTTCAATCATTGTAGAGTTTTGTAGAGAATGAAGACAGAGAATTTTGGAAGAGAAAACTCTCGTCATTTCATTTGTGCTATGGGGTTTATATACAAGATTTACAATGGAAAAGTTATATGTAACAAACTTTCTAATAAACTACAAACAAACATGAAACGAGGGAGAATGCAAGAATGTCGTGTGTATTACAGGTTGGAATAATGGATTTACAATTTGTCCTTGTGGGAGTTGTCTTTGGGTCTTTAATGCTTTATTTATTTGTGAACCCGTTTGTGAAACTTGGATTCTACAGCCCCTCCTCAAGTTGGAAGGTAAGTAACCCCAACTTGACAAGAATAACGGAGAGTGTGTGCCTTGGGAGAGTTTGGTGAAGGCATCTACTAATTGATACTTGGAAGGTGGGTTTGTTGTTTGAATGAATCCATCACAAACAACATTGCGAACTAAATGGCAGTCAATGTCGAAGTGCTTAGTGCGTTTGTGAAATACGGGATTGGTGGAAATGTGCACGACAACCATATTATCACACTAGAGAGGAATATGAAGTAGAAAAATGACCTGTAGGTCCCGGAGAATGAAGCTAAGCCATTTGATTTCGCAGAAGGTACTAGCCATGTTCTTATATTCAGCTTCTGCCAATGATCTGCTCATTGTGGGTTGTTTCTTAGTCTTCCACGAGATTAAGGATGAACCAAAAAGTATGTAGAATCCAGTTAGAGACTTCCTTGTGAATTTGCAACTTGCCCAGTCAGCATCTGAGAAAGCATGGAGTGAAGGGGTAGTCATGACTGAATAGACCAAGGCTTTTGGCATGGTCCTCGATGTGTACCGTAAAATATGTAATAGGGCTTTCTAATGAGAATTATAGGGTGTAGTAGTGAATTGACTAAGCTGTTGAGTTGCGAAAGCAATGTCAGGACGAGTGAAATTCAGATACAGGAGTTGACTAACAACCCGTCTATATTTCTCAGGATCAGTCAACAAGGGGCCATCATCGATGTCAAGTTTGATACCCTGAGCCATGGGAACATCGGTAGGTTGCAAGTCTGTCAATTCTATGTCAGCTAGAATATCATGTATATACTTCTGTTGAGATAATAACATCCCGTTCGATGATCTAGCAATGTCTACTCCAACAAAATACTTAGCATTACTCATGTCCTTAATTGTGAACACACTATTTAGGAATCACTTAACATCCCAGATCAATTCTTCAAAAGGCCTTGTAATTAATACATCATCGACGTAAATAACCAAAGCAACGAAGTTATCATTAGTACCTTTCGTGAAAAGACAGTGGTTTAATTCCTTCTGAGTGAAACCAAAATTCATTAGAGTCGAAGTGATCTCCTTGTTCCACTACCTCCCTGCCTGTTTGAGGCCGTAAAGTGATTTTTGTAACCGTAGAACCTCTCCCGATTGGGTTTTATTATACCTTGTGGTGGAACAATGTAGATTTTTTCTTCGATGTGCTCGTGTAAATATGCATTGTTGATGTCACAGTGATGAATAAGCCATGTGTTTGTTGCAACTACTGCAACTACGGTTCGAATGGGTATAATTTTGGCAACCGATGAGAATACGTCGAAGTAATCAACATTGATGGTTTGCTTGAAACCTTTCTCCACGAGTCGCACTTTTTGTCGATCAATTGAACCATCTGGTTTACACTTTATTATGTATACCACTTCATTATCAAAGGTTTCTTCCCTACAGGAAAAATTTGTGGAAGCCAAGTTTCATTATTTTCTAGATCTTCGATCTCTACCTGCATTGAATCAATCCATAATGGGTCATGTTTAGCAATATCGTATCAAAATGGTTCATGGTTAAAGGATAGATTGGCTAAAAAAGTAGTGTGGTAATTGAAGAATCTGATTTTGGTCGTATCTTTGAACTAGTCTAATGTGGCAGTGGCAAAAGAGGTATCTGACAGGTTGGTGACATAATCGTCTAGGTAAGAAGGTTGTTTTTTTGTCTGGTACTAAATCGAATAGGAAGAAGTGGTGGTTGAGGGTGGATCAGTGGCGATGGTGAAGAGGAAGATGAAGATAAGGGGGATTCATGATCTGGAATTTCGGGTGTTGCTGTTGGATCTAGTCTAGTGGGGTCGGGTAGGTTTAAGTGTGGTATATCAGAACTTTGTGATGTTTTTGGGTTAAAAGAAGTGTGTGGGCTTTAAGGTTCAAAAATGGGCTTGTCCTTTCTTAGTGTTTCTGGTTTGTTATAAGGGGATAAATGTTTATGAAAAATAACATCTCTACTAAATATTATTTGTAGATCTTTGCTTCAAAAAACCCAGGCGCTATCTTGATAATGATGTTGTTGGACGAGACAAACTATCTCTCATGGAGTTGAGCAATGATTATTGCTCTAAAAGTGAAAGATAAAATCGGCTTCATAAACGGCTGTTGCAAGGAGTTAGAGAACAACCCAACCCTACTAAAAAAATGGAGAGCAGCTGATAATATAGTAAGCTCGTGGCTTTTAAACTCTATGGTTAAGGATTTAGCGAAATCGTTTCTCGTGGTCTCCATTGCTAGAGATCTATGAGAAGAGTTGAGGTCTAGGTATGGTGAGAGCAACGAACCTCAAATCTACCAATTAATGCAAGAAATCAGTAATCTAAGACAGGGAAATGAGTCTGTGACAAACTATTTCACAAAACAAAAGCGACTTTAGGATGATTTAAGATCTGTTATACCTTACAAGAGTTGTCCGTGTGAGGTTGGTCAACTTAACAGTGCTATAGGGTTTATATACAAGATTTACAATGGAAAAGTTATACATAACAAACTTTCTAACAAACTACTAACAAACGTGAAAAGAGGAAGAAGATGCAAGAATGTCGTGTGTATTTACAGGTTGGAATAATGGATTTACAATTTGTCACTGTGGGAATGCGGGAGTTATCTTTGGGTCTTTGATGTTTTATTTATTTGTGAACCCATTTGTGAAACTTAGATTCTACAAGTTTGCTCCACCGTTTAGGCTATGTTTAGTAGGAAGTAAAGTTTTTAATATAATAGAATGGAATAGAATAGAATGTAATGATTTATAATGGAGTGGAACGTAAATGGATGTAATATTAGAAAATTGTTGTTTGGAAGGGATGGAATGATTCATAATATCATATAATGAAATGTTGTTTAGATTAAAGGTTTATAATATAATATAGTGTATCATTTTATATTTCATCCTAAACCTCCCAAATTTTAGGTTTTCCATTTTTAATGTTTAGGTTATAATGATCTGTAATATGAAATACTTCTCTTCCATCCCATCTCATTCTATTGTATCATAAAGCGTCCTATCAAATAATGGAATATTATTACATTCTATTTTATTCTATTAAAAAAACTAAGAACCAAACATACCATTGGACAATGCAAATATCAGGATTCAGGCACTAAATACAGACAAGTCGCAAGAGGGTGCTCTCACTTTCCTTGAACTAGTTGTTCAACAGTCACTTGATACTTTGGGGATGTAACCCGGTCCCTCGCAGTCCGTGAGTCCATTCATTCAAGCTGACGGGCTTGTAAGGGTATTTACTATTCGTGCCCTAAGCCTCGTGTACAGGTTAACTGGCTCTTTGTCATCATACACTGTTTTTGCAATACATTTTTTTCTCTAGTTCCATTTTTGTCATTCGATTTTCCATACTTGAAATTTAAACAGCTTATTTCAGCACGCTCTCCCGAATAAACAAGAACAAACTTTATGTGATAAAATAAAAAAGAACACACTTGAATTTTACCCTCAACTCCTTTGAATGACGGAGAAGTAATTAAAGTTTTCGAAACAATCAAAGTCTCTTATGTTGCTTTGCAAAAATTGGACAACATATCGACCGTAAGAAAAGACATTAAACACATTTCTAGACGACATCACCGCCAATAGTGGTGGCTCAAGGGCAGAATCAAATCAATAAATGCAAATAAAACCCATCTAGGTATTAAATGTCACGTACGTTTGCTGCTGAGTTGATTAGTTCCAGCTTATGCTATAAAACTATATATATTATATTCGCACCTCAAACGTTGTCTAGAACGGCAGGTTCTTTCTTTTGCCGTTTATTGATAAAACGAAGACGACAGGAATGGTTCGACTTGGATTCTTGTCTGGTTTGTGGAATTGGCTTGGCCAGTTGGCACATATGAAAAAAACGATTTTTTGAGTTGGTTTTCACATTGACTTTATATGATTGAACCTTATCTTGATAGATTTGTTGATATCAACACATAACCGATCCCTGGAAATTCGAGGTTAGAGAATAAAGATGCAAAATCAGTTTAATGCGAGTCACTCGGGGAAAGAATGATGACAAACTGGGACGTCATGCAGTTCACACTTCTCGCTCTAAACTGTATTTTCGGTACACGTGGAAGTTGCCAAGTCAAAATTCTTCGCCGTTTTTACATAGAATCATTAGGTAAAAGGAATGAGTATTAATTATTTTATGTTGTTCAAGTCCAAATAACACACTTCTTGTACTTGGTGATAAAAGTGTCCGTAAACTGTGGTCCTGGAGGCTCCCTGTCGTCGGTCTGCCTTTAGATCTCAAAACTTTAATAATAAATACATTTTTACAAAAAAAAATTAATTAATTATAAATAAAAATTAGAGAATTATTATTATTATTATTATTCTAGTTTAACACGTAACCCGTTTCATCATAAATAATGTCGATTTTTTTCTCCGAAGTCTTGTACGATGAACCTGGTATTAATGAAATAGTGATTGGGGCGATTTAGACATTTTCATATAGCAAAAGTCAAACTTTTGATGAATGTTTGATGAAGTCATATTCACATTCGCATTCAGGTCCTATCAATCACTCTCCGCCCCCTTCTCTTGGCACTCTACACGAACCTATTGGCTAAATAAGTCATCGAGGGTAACCTGAAAAGGTACATATTGATCACAAAACTGGTTCGCCGAAATAGGCAGAACGGCAAACCTTGAATTGCTAATCTAATATACTATTCTACTGATGATAACAATGGAACAGTGTTCACTTCTCTGTATCAGTTAATGATTGGTATACTTGTCAGAAAGAAATCAGCAATTTGATTGCTGTATTGAATGCTAGATAACATTAAGTAATGAGGAAATTAGGTAAAGACAGGGAATTGCACAAGTATAACAAAATTTTATTAGGTGTAAATACTAAAGTATACAAAATATGTGCATATAAAAAAGAAAGGGAAAAACAAGTACCTCATGTGACTTGGGAAAAGCACGACTCATTCTCTGTTTAAAGCTCATGGTCCACATGCAACCCTTTCCAACAACAGTTAAGATGTGAATCAATTAACTGAAGCTGCCACATGGCAAGAAGTAAATGGTGGTGCAAGCAACCGGTACGTTTGTCACCATTCAATTAATACTAAAAAATTCAACTTAAACATTCATTATATTTTTGTATTTTAATTAGCTTCATTTTTCATTTTAGAAGCAAAAAATCTACATATGGAAATTAAGGGTGAAGAAATATATTTGAGCTATTATGTTTTTTTTTTTATATATTTGGTTGAAATAAATGACTATAATCAATCACTTTTCACTTTTTATTTTATTAAGTTATGAAAATTACGTTGTTACACGAAAGCTAAAGAGTCGTACTAATTTTGTCTACAACTTCTAAGAGAATTTATGAATGAGAGCGTTGGATCGACCTTAACACTTGTCATAATATCTGGAAGAAACCTGGACATTCATTTCTGAGTGTTGCAAGTCATCTTAATCACAAGTTTCAGCGTGGGCATATTCCAATAATCACGTACTTGTTCTTCCTATCACACAATAAAGATAATCTTATTCATGATAGTGTTTATAATATATACACAGCCCAATTACTGGAGTCGAGTGAAAACTAAGGGGGTGTTTATTTCTTTTTTTTCTTCCCTATTTTTTTTGTCGTTGTTTTTGTTAAAAAAAATAAGTAAATAAAACGTATTTGGTTAACTCTGTTGCGATTTTTTGTTTCTAAAATTAAAAAAATCACAACAGTTTTACAAAAATCAGAAAGCATCGTTTCTTTGAATTTTGACAACATGTTTTTTTCAACAGAAAATTAACATATCCCTACTCTCTATCTCGAAAATAATAATAATAATAATAATAATAAATTAAAATTTTATAATAATAATAATAATAGGATGATTAATTTGGTA
>JANSVA010000009.1:25599818-25610041 GCA_025504915.1 Erythroxylum reticulatum | reverse complement strand
ATAATAATGAGTTTAATAATATAATAATAAAATTAATAAAAATAAAATTAATAAGAATAAGAATAACTTAATAATAAGAATAATAATAACGACAATAATAATAATAATTTGATAAGTAAAAAATTTATAACAATAATTAATAATAATAATAATAATGAATTTATTAAAAATTTCAATCAAGCAGGTTTTTATTTTCAGTTTTTATATTACAAGTTTCAACTAAATAAGTTTTCATTTTTAAAAAAAAAAACAGAAACAAAAAATAGGAAACAGAAACCAAAAACAACAACAGAAAAATAAAAGTGAAACTAAACAGCCTTTAAATTTTTTTCATAATTTTTAAAAATTGAAAAAAATTAAAAACCGAATCAACCAACTTTTTTTCCCGATTTTGAAGATAAAAATAAAAATAAAAACAACTATCATAGATTTTTTCTGCTTGTAAACTCCAAAAAGTACAGCGCAAACTTCCAATTTTCTCCACGTTTCTGTTGTTGCATCTTAACTAAATGTTCTGGAACCACGACGTTTTTGTCATGGCACCTGAACGAGCTGCTCAGGATTTTTTACTTGAACCACTTATACCTTCACTACCTGCCAAAATCAGGTACTTGTCTCTTCTCGTAAGGTTGGTGCACTGAAATCCTAGGGCCTTGCCAATCTCACTTTGTACGTGATTAGCAACATCGAATCTGGATTTCGGATACTGGTTTTCAGGATGAATCTTGGACAGTCCTGATACGCCTTCAAGCACTCTGATAGTGTAACTTGGCACAGGGTTCATGAGAAAGAAAAGTGGGTCCAAGCATTTGAGCCCACCGGCAGTTGTCCCGTAGAACATGCTCACCTGGGACTCTAGAGCAACAGGAATTATATCATCACTCATCTCTGAAAATAAAGGGCTAAACCTCAACACGTAAGGTTCTCTACATGTGGTCCCTTCTGGACAAATCACAAGATCACCTTGACTTAATAGCTCCTCCATCATCTCGCTATCCCTGTCACGATTACGAGTCAATCGGACGGTCTTAATGGGTGACAGCATCTCTGACACTCTGCTGAGGCTGTATGTGACGGCAGTGAAATTCTTCTTCAATGTAAAAGACAGGTAAAGAGGGTCTAGTAAAGTTCTGTGGTTACAAACATACAGCACACCCTTTTTAGGGTTTCTATGACCATCTTTCCCTGAAAGCGTATGGGGGTTTTTAGTTTCGGACATAGTGACTCGAAACCCACAGAAAGCAAACAGAGGAAAAGAAATATAGTAAGGAAGAGTCAAGCCCGCGACGGCTCTGATGAGGGCAATGGTAAAAGCGAAAGGGAGCCACATGAACAGAGCCAGAGTGGCTAAAGGGGTTGGTCTTAGAGCCAGCCTACCATCATGGAAGATAAGTGGTTGAGGGTATCTATCTTTTGGTAGAGATTGCCAGCTTCTCTTTTCTGCTCTTCTGACCAAGTAAATATCCTGTTATCACATTGGAAAGGACATAACAATACAAAATTCAAGTCAGAAAATCGAAATCGGTCCAAGCACAAAATTTACTTGATCAGTTGAAATTTAATTGTAGGGCCTAGACTCTAGACGGAGAGAGAACCAGAAGATTTAAGTTAACCGCTGAAATACACTGCACCGTGGGCACAGCATACTGTCTCTGTAGTCGGTACCTGTGGTCAAAACTATACTACAGCTAGAAAATGTTTTTGGTGTCTAGATTCTGATTCTCTGATACCTATATATTTCTCGAGGCAAATCCTGTGGCAGATTTACATGGGAATCAGGAACTGGATCCAGAATTGAAATATGTACAGAAAATTGGTAGAAATCGGCTAAACTAAACATTAGCAGAGTCAGCAAACCATAAACTCTGGTTGTTAATTAGCTTTGTATTTTTCAAGTGCTCCAAAGTTAATAACAAACAAAAGTGCCGACCACAACTTATTTTATTATTAAAAGAAGAGCATCACCAATAATCGCACCGCTGTTGTTTCTTTTATGGGAAAAAGACATGAACAAGCTCACGTCAGTTTCGGTCTTCCAATTTTCCAGCTAAGTAAAATCGCATCAAGAGGAACTCACCTTGCAATAAGCGAACAACTGATGATCAGCGGATCTATCCAAGGTCGTTATGCCAATCATATCATGACTAGCTATCTTCTTGTCTGCACATATCTCCTCCAGAGCTATTATCTCCTCCTCTCTCGGTTCTATTAATCCCACAAAATACCCATGAAATGACTTCAACCCCCTCCCAACAACACAATCAATCTCGAAAAACTCTCGTAGGAAACTCTCAATCATTGGCTGAGGAAACTCACTGAAAGCCACCTTTCTCCCACCTTTTTGGATCACCTCAAATGCCTCCAAACCAACATCCTCCAAGAAAAATTTTGGCAGAACTGCACTTCCAACTCTAAAGCTGTCCTTTTTTATCCCAAAGAAGCACAGGAAAACCATTATCTTTAAACCCATTTCTTCGCCAACCAAGAGAGTAACGGGGTACAGAAGAAAGAGGATTAAAGCCCTGAAGATGCTTCCAGCTTCAAAGGCCACGAGCATGAAGTAGGGGAACATAGAAGAGGATCGCAGCAAAGCTTCTTCTACATTGAAAACCAAGGTTTTGCTTGACAGGTCTGACCTGTGTGAGAGAGATGGGTGCTTCTGATATTTACTCTGGCCCACGTTAACATTGCTAAAACTTCTGTATATGCATTTAGGGTGTCTAAATTGTTTAAAGAAGAAGAAAAAGAGGTTCTTGAAGAAAGCTGCTCTGGAGAGCATGCTTGGCCTTGGCAATTTGCAGTGGTAGTAAAAAGTTGTACGCTTTTTGTGTAACGTGAAATGGTTATATAAAACTTGGCTAGAACCGACACCCTTGCAGTTCGATATTATTACGATAATGCCATTGTCTGGGCTCCAGACCTGTCTTTGGAAAGGTCCTTCTTGGGCTCAGTAACAGAATGTAATACTATTGGGTTCCAACGGAAGGGATCAGATCCTCTGATCCATTTTTTGTGACCAATTTTGTGTTACTATATCTGGACCATTTATTTATGTAAGTCCCATATAAATAGATGGTCTAAATGTAGTGGCATAGAGTTGGTCTACAAAAAGTGGACCAGAGGATCTGACGCCTCCAACTGAAATTGGAAATCTTTCGAAGACTACACATAAGCTATGATTGGCAGGATCATCTTTAAAATAAAATACGATAAAAGAGCAAGGTGTTATATTATATTTTATTTCATTCTAAACGACAAAAATAAGATACTCCTAATTTAAAAATTTAGGATGAAATTTAAAATAATAAATATGTACTTATTATATTCTTAATAATTTTTATAATATCAGTTATATTCTCACCCTTAATAACAAGCAGCAAGATAATATGTTTTGTTCTATCAATAATAGAATAGTCATTTATTATTATTATATATACATTACATTTTACTTCATTCAGCTTTTAAATAATATTTCACTATATTATATTATGAACTCTTTTAACTTTTTCAAACAACAATTTTATAATATTACTTCCATTTATATTCCATTATAAATCATTCAATTCTATTAACAACTTTACGTCCAACCTATCATAGCTTTTTAAAAAGCAAGGTTATAAAATGAAAGACTGCATTGTCATTCCTTCAACACTAAGCTTGAGAGGAGAGTTATTATTTAGCAGAGTAGAGCTCCATCTTCAGCAGCTCACCAATGACGTTTCTTTAAATTTGTTAAATATATAGGTAATTGTATCTTACTATTTAATTTTAAACATTATTTGATAATTAGACGCAGTTGTATTTATGTGGAACTCTTCCAAGCAAATTTGATAAGGTTTAAAATCCTAATTAAGATAATAGTCTACTTTTGGATAATAATTATCTTAGGAAGCAAAATTTTTGGAATTTGAATTGATTATGGCACGTATGTAGTGGGCTTAATGATGTCATTTTTGGAGAGTAAAATCAACATATGTTAGATGACTTAGCAGTTGGATATCTAAGGATATTGCGATAATGTTTATGAGCTGACTGTGTTGAGATAGAAGTCTATTTGTTGCAAACTTCTCTGTTGTATCACATAACCTCGGCTGAAGGGTTTCGTACTGTGTTTTCTTTGATTTTTTTGTCGATGATTAGATGGCCTTGCAGTTAAGATTTGTCTCTTGATTTATGCATGACTTGGCTGGACCATCAGTTTCATCTGTGTGAGTGCTTATTGCTGCTATTGTGTTTGTGTGTATGACTTTAGTGAGCATAATAATTGTTGATGGCCCGTATTCATTCTAGTAGTTGACTGAAAATTGAGGAAAATTCAAGCAACTAGTTTTCTTAAAATGAGTGTGTGTTTTTGTGAGGTTGAATTGTTAGAGTTGTAGATTTAGAAGTAGCACGCAACCTAAGGATGAATCGTTTGTGCTACATTTTTCTATGGTTGTGTTGTCATTAATTGTAGGTGTGCAAAAACTGTGATTCTTGTTTATATATGGACATTTGCGTGTTTTTGGTTGGGTGATTTGTGACATTTTGCAGCTAGATATTCATCTATTATTCAATGACAATTGAAGTGGAAGTGATGTCTGAAAATTCCAACAACTAAATACGATAGTAATCTTAGTAAACAACTTTCCAATATGTCATTTACGGAGCTGAATTAATTAGTGAAGTTGTGTTTCTTTTCTCAAGTGTATTCGTATATGTTCATTATTATTTTAATCACTTGAGTTGTCTATTTATTATCTTTTTTGTTAAAAGTTGTTGAGAAAATTATTTATTGAGTTAACACGAGTTGGTCGTGTTATTGTATGTGATTTACTTTTACGGTAGTGAAGATGAGGGATAGTGTCAAAGGTTTGATGAGTCAACTCTGTAATGCCTTGATTAAAACTATTGTTATATCACAGGTGAAAGTAATTAAGCCGGGTAAGGGTCTCGCGGATGTAAACAAGGTATGCTGAATTGCATTAACAAATTTCAGTTTTAATTTACATTTATGTGTGTAATTTTTCTAGTTTTTGATTGTGCTAGAAATGACTACAGTCAAATTGGAGAGTTTGAGAAACCAATACATCATTCGGGTTTTCAATTGGTATCAGAGCTGGTCATCGAGTCAAAACTTGTTACGTCAAGTTAGTGCAGAGCCGTGCTTTACAATTATGCCTATAAAAGAAAGAGCATCAATCATCAGGCCACTGTTATTAGATGGTTCAAATTATCCTATGTGAAAATCATGGATGAGAATATTAATTCAAGAATAAGGAACAAAAGTATAGATCTCGGTTTTAAATGGCTGGTCACATCTAGTGACAATTGATGAAAAGGGAGAAGTAATGCTTAAAGCTGCATATGAGTGGATAAGGGCTGAAGAAGAGAGAGTGCTTGAAAATTCTCAAACCTTGCATGCCATCTTTAGTGCAGTTGATGAAGTTTGCTTTGCTATGATATCAGCTTGTGAATCAACGAAAGAATCATAGGATACTTTGAAAACTATACATAAGGGATCAAAATCTGTGATAGCCTCAAAATTTCAGATGTTGATTATGAGATTTAAAGAGCTGAAGGTGGATGAAAGTGAAACCATTGAAGACGTCCATGAGAGATTGCGTGACATAGCAAATCAAGCATATCAACTCGGGAAGAAGTATGCTAACCTGAAACTAGTTAAAAAGACATTGAGATCGTTGCCTCTGAGGTTCATACCGAAAATTGTAGCAATTAAGGAAGCTCATGATATCAATGAATTATCATTGGCCATGGTAATTGAAATTCTTACAAATTTTGAAATGAATTTGTTAAGGGGCAAACAAGAGAAGAACAAAAGATTGGCATTGCAAGTCTAGATTGATAAAGTCGTGAATAACTTTGAAGCTGAATCCAATTAGAATGTGAATATAGAGTTATTGACAAGAAATTTCAACAAGTGGTTAAAGAAAATGAAGAAGGATAGATCCAATTTTAGGCAAAACGATAGGAGCTCATCAAATAGTAATTTCAATCAACAAGCTAAAATTTAAAAAGGTGAAAGAAAAGTGAAGAAAATTCAATGTCATAAATATCAAGGCTTTGGACTTGTTCAAGTAGAATGAGCTAACACTTTGAAGAAGAGAAAAGGGAAATCCTATACAAGCATTTGGGGTGAGAATGAATCCAAAAGTGAGTATTATAGTGAAGAAGAATTTGTGAGTAATGCTGTGTTAGTTGTTTTATACAACAAAAGTTCAGTTACTTTCTTAAAAACCAAGAAGGAAAAAATTGATGAAGAAAAATTGGATAAATTAGAAAATCTCAGAAAAAAAGCAGATGAATCAGCTTAAAGTCTAACCTCAGATTATGAAAGTAATGACAATAGTTCAGGTGACAAAAAGGAGGACATCTATGAAGCCTATGAATTAATGTATGTAAAATGGGTGCAAACATGCAAGAAAAAATGAAAAGCTAAAGAAGGAAAACCTCTCCATGAAGAACATTATTTAAGATCTAGAGAAGAAGTTGTTGTCTACATTAGATGAGCATGGTAAAACAAAATTGAAGTTGGTCAGTATGGGAAAAGGAATAAGAATGCTAAATGAAGGTACATAAAAGTTAGAACAATTGTTAGAAATTGGTAAGATTAAAGGAAATCTTCAAGGCATTGGCTATAAAGGTGAAATTTCTAAGCTTAATGATGAGAATAATGGCACAACCAGATCTGTCCAGGAAGAAATCTCAAGGAAGAATAGGAGGTTTATATATACATGTCATTTTTGTGGGGTTATTGAGTATATAAGGCTGCCATGTTAAATTTCCAGTAGCAATCCATGTTACCTAAACATACTTGGGTTAGAAAAAATCACCCCCACACATTAGAACAAATACGCAAGGGAGTTAATATTAGAAACTGTCCAGATCCACAGTTAGATGTTATGGGAAAAGAAATCAACCAAACATCTTATGACAGAGATGATTTGACGAAGAATAAGACTAGGTTTGAATTTTTTCGAACGGCATAGGGATTGTGTGCTTTAAATTTTTTAAGTATACTTTGATGTTGTTTATTGAAAAAATGAGAGGGCTTGAAGGGGTTTTTGAGTTTTTGATTTATGAGTTTTCTAAGGTGTAGGTGATTTATGTGTGTTTGGCTTTTTCCTTACTTGTTGAATAGTATAGTTAATGTGAAAATGAGGCTTTATTTGATGATTTGAGAATTTTGCTTTTGGATTTTGATTTAATTAGTTATGTTAAGAATATGTTGATGTTGATTGTAGACTTATAGGAAGATTCAGATTTTCTATAATTTAGGTTTCTTAAGCTTTATCTTAGTTTCTCTATATCGTGAGCTATTTGAGTTTAGACAATATATGTTCATATGGTTTATGTGAGGAGGAGATTTGACTATTAGTTTTGCTTTTTAACATATTTTGTCCTAAGGGGGAGAAAACTATGTCAGAACATTTGATTTGTTTGGGTGTTAATTTTGTATATTTGTATCTTTGGATATTGATTATGCTTGAATCTTGTTGACTGATTAATGAGGAGTTCTCTTGTGGTTTGTAAATTCGATGGTATATATCCAATTATCTCTTTTAAAAGGAGTTTTAAATATGTGACAAATAATGTTAAAAAAGGGGGAGATTGTTAAGATATAGGTGATTATATCTTACTATTTAATTTTAGACATTATTTGATAATTAGACCTAGTTGTGTTTGTGTGGGACTCTTCTAAGACAAATTTGATAAGGTTTAAAATCCTAATTAAGATGATAATATATTTTTGGATAATAATTATCTTAAAAAGAAATTTTTTTGGAATTTGAATTGATTATAGTAGCTGTAATGTGGATAGGATTCACGTGTGTAATGAGTTGAATGTTGTCATTTTTGGAAAGTAAAATTGACATATGTTGGATGACTTGGCAGCTGGATATCTAGGGATATTGTCAATAATGTTTATGAGCTTATTTCGTTGAAATAGAAGTCTATTTGTTGCAAACTTCTCTATTGTAACATGTTACCTTAGCTGAAGGGTTTTGTGCTATGCTTTCTTTGATTTTTTTTTGTCAATCATTGGATGGTCTTACAGTTAAGATTTGTCTCTTGATTTATGCGTGACTTGGCTAGACCATTGGTTTTACTCTGTGTAAGTGATTATTTTTGCTGTGATTGTGTGTGGGTCTTGCGTGACTTTAATGAATAGAATAATCATTGATGGCCTACATTATTTCTAATTGTTGACCGAAATTGAGTTAAATTCAAGCAATTGGTTTTCTTGCAATTGAGTGTGTGTTTTTGTGGGATGGTATTGTTAGAGCTACAATTTTAGGTGTATTATACAACCTAAGGTTGAATCATTTGTGCTGCACTTTTCTATGATTGTGTTGTTGTTAATTGTGGGTGTGCACCAGTTGTGATTCTTGTTTATCTCTGGGCAATTGGGTGTTTTTGGCTGGTTGATTTATGACGTTCTGCAGCTGAATATTCATCTATTATTCAACGACAATTAAAGTGGAAGTGATGTCTGAAACTCCATCAACTAAATACAATAGTAATCTTGGTGAACAACTTTCCGATCTGTCATTGAAGAAGATGAATTAATTAGGAAAGTTGTGTTTCTTTTCTCAAATGTATTTGTTTATGTTCGTTATTATTTAATCACTTGAGTTGTCTTTTTTATTATCTTTTTCATTAAAAGTTGTTGAGAAAATTATATATTGATGTTAACACGAGTCGGTTGTATTATTGAGTGTGATTTACTTTTATGGGTAATGAGGACAAAATATAGTGTCATGGATTGAGTGAGTTGACTTTGTAATATCTTAAGTGAAACTATTGTTATATCACAGGTGAAAGCAATTAATTAATATTTTATGAATACTAATTAATTATAAAAAAGAAATTAATTAGTATTATATGAATATTCAAAAAATTAATGGCATATTCTTATGAATAATAGTTATATATGAAAATCGTTAATAAATTTATGAAAAGATTAATATAATTTATTTGAGTAAAATTAATTTTCCGTCAGCTTATAATTTGAACTAAAGAAAGTAAACTACGACTTAAGAGAATTTGTTTGCAACACAATTAATTAAAAATCAGTAAATATCTTCATAACTATTTCAACATTACATTCGTTCCTTATATATTAAGAACTTTTAAAATCTTTTTAATTTCTGTTTAACATTTATGTAGAAACAGGACGGTTTAACAAAGTTGACGAGCACACGGTCCTCGTTAAGACCTCTCAAACTACTTTCACACTCAACATGAAAGAACCTCTCTTTTTTGGTTTTTAGTTTTTATTCATTACTGATTTTAACTTATATTTTTTTAAAAAATAAAAATATGTTTACATAGTAATATGGATGTAATTTATTTTTTTTGGTATAAAAATTAAAATTGAATATCAAAATTAATAAAACTATTATGTTTTAATAAAATAAAATAGATAAAATTTATTTGTAAACAAATATATAATTTTAAAATTAATGTTAATAATATGTATTTTTGAAAAAATTTTAATTTAATGAATAAACATTTCTGAGAAGTTGAAGATTATATATTTTTTAGATACTGATTACTAAAACGGTTGAGACATTAAGAAGAAGACGTATGACTTGAAACTACATTAGCAGTATCTCATAACATGCCAACTCAGCACGCCGCAGAAGCAGCGTTCCGTGGGTATCATCGTAGGACATACTGTTACTCTCATTACAGTACACCGCCACTTAAATAAGAGTTAGTCGATCCCTCAGCCTTCAATCAAAAATTCATTTTGTGTTTGCGTTGGTCCAGCTTCCTCAGCACAGAAGGTACAAGTAATCTCAGCTCTCAAATTATAAGCATTTAAGTAGTTCTTGTTAGTATAAATCAAGCCACTAAGTATCATACCAATCCACTAAAGCTTGTGTTTTTTAAAATTATTTAACACTCATAATTAAATAATAAATCTAATTTATTTTATATTAAAAGATTAGGTATGGTTAGTCAAACGTGACTAATAGTTTATGGCAGTCAACAGGGCATATGGGAAATTCATAACATCAAAACCAGTGAATCTTTTCATTTTAACTCCAGATTGAGTATAAAATCTGAGACTTTCCATGATTTTTCCTTCGGAAAACAGATCAGATTTATGTCGTGATTGTTAGTTTATGCCCTTGTAGCCAATTTATTTTGGTTGTGAATATTTGTATGACATTATCTTTTAATTATTAAAGGCATTTTTTATCTTTATGAAT
>JANSVA010000009.1:25564266-25597197 GCA_025504915.1 Erythroxylum reticulatum | reverse complement strand
ATAAATCTTAAAATAAACGTGAAAATGTGTTTGTGGGTGTTGTGAGAATTGTGTATAAAATATAAAAGTAAAAGGGATTAAAAAATAGGTTCATTAATTGATCTGAAAAATCTGCCTGAAAAAGTACTTTTTTGAAAAACTTCAAATTTGAGCTTCTCAAAAAGCTGTATTTTAGCTTCCAGAAAAGCCATTTTTATGAAAAAAGTACTTTTGGATTTTACAGCCAAACACTCAGTTTTCTTAGAAACAGCTTTTGCTGTGAAAAAAAGTACTTATTCACTCTCCAAAAGCTGAACCAAACAGGCACTTACTTACCAAACTTTTTTCTATAGAAGTTGTTAAGAAGGCCTTATTTAGCCTCAATCCTGATTTACCAAATCAAGTGAGCATCATTTTGACATGTTACTATGCACTGTATTTTAATTATAATTAATATAAGTATTTATACAATATGTAATTATTATTTGTACTTGTATAATTGTATTTATATTTGATATATGCACCTTTATTTTTATTTTATTTACAGTTTCTTATTAAATTAGTAAGTATAGTATTTTATAGACAAACATTATAACTTTACAGTTCAATTACTTTAAGTTTCGCAGATAAAGTAAAAATGCAAATTAAATTTATTATTTATTATAAAATTTTAATCAAATATTAAATAAATTAATAATTTAAATATTATTATTTAAATATAAATTTTAATTTTAAATAAAAATAATATATTTCAAATTAAAAGTTCGTATCTTTTTATATATTTAACAACATGAACCTACATACCTTATCAGCTGTAATAATCTTACTTCAAATTTTCTCGTACTACTTCCTTAATAAAATAATAAAAACCAGCTTTTGACCATATGTAATTAATAAAATGTATAACTATAAATGAACATCTAATAATAAATATGATATACAAATGATTTAAACTTTCCAATATTTTACGCAGAAACTTAAGAAAATTATTTTCTTTAACTGTAAAGACACAAATGGTATTTATAAAATATAAGAAGAAAGAAAAAATTAATAAAATATTATAATTATTAATTATATTGCATAATTTCAAGAAACTTCTGAAAAGTTTAAAGTAACGGACAGCACCAAAACAAAATTAAAACGTCAATTTAAAAAATCGAATAGGTGCATATATAAATTAATTATGACAACTATTGAAATACATGAGATTGTATTTGAATTTAATTTTTCACTTTTTACAAATGAATATTAATTTTTTATTTTATATGATGTTCTAATTGCTGTAATTTAATATTTTAGATGTTCAAAATTAAATTCAAATATTTCTCGTAATTAATGTAAACAATAATTAAAATAACCTTATCATAAATATATTTAACAAGGATAATAACGATAGAAAAAAAATATATTTATATCACATTTAAATTTTTATAATAAAAATATTGTCTTAATTTTATAATATATTTATTTAACATAATTTATATTTTCTCATTTTCAAAATTTTATGTTGAATATATAAAGCCCAAAAATATAAGATATTGTATTTAATCAAAGATATAATTTGCACCTTAAGGTTTCACAAAATTTTTGATATAGTTGTTAAATCAAAGAGGGTAGTAGTTTCACGATCTATCTAATTTTTCGTAGACGTCTCTAGCACAAACGAAAAATAAAAGTAAAAATACCAGAAAATAACTTTCACTGAAAAACAATAGATTTACCCAAGACTTTACTGAGCTGATACTACTTAACCCTTGACACTATCTCTTAACCTCACTTCCTATTAAAGAATTTCATACTCAATAGTATGATCACCTCGTACTATTCTCGACAGAAGATTTTCTCAATCAATCTTTTAACGAAAGAACAATAAATGAATAACTCAAGTGATTAGAATAATAAAGAACAAAACTAAATACATTTGAGATAGAAAAATAATTCTCCTAAATATGCTACTTCATCAATGAAAGAATGGAAAGTTGTTCATCGAAAGATCTGTTGTGAGGCTTCAATATCTTCACTAAAAATCCGCGACAACTGCTGAAGTTTTTCGCACAAAACAAACAACAAAGGCAGCAGCAAAAAGGAGTGAGAACTTCTTGAATTTTTGTACACCAACACGAAAAATGAAAACCACAAAATCAACACTCCATCGATTATGAATAGTCCAATAAAATCATGCAAACAACATAGAAAAATCAGCTGCCAAAATCCTCACATTAGACACCAAAGAAGCTTTTAATGATCTCTCAAAATAAAAGAAAACGTAGTACAAATCATGTGGGAATCCAATTCCTAATATGAACAAAAGAGATCAGAATCATCGATTTGGTTGCATCAACTCAGCTGTATATTTTAGAAATCAATATGCCCATATCATGAAGAAATGCCGACTTCACAAATTAATGCCCACTGCACAAATTAACTCCCACTACACAAATTAATGCCTACTTCATAAATTAACTCCCACTACACATCTATGTTTTTCTATCTCCAATTAATGTACATAAACTGTTTACTCACTTTATATAAAACTCATTGTTTCATTGAACAACTAACTCACTTAAGAGATAGACTTCACTGTAGATAGAGACATGTAAAAAATACACATATATGAGAAACCCTTCAGCCATATATATTGAGAGATGCTCAATTAGCACCCATATCAAGATAATTAGAAAGGGACATAGAGAGGCAGATGTCTTCTTGCCCTGCACAAGACATTGATAAGCTCAAGCTCCAATCTTTTCGGTCCCGCTAAGTCCATCAAAAAATTCTCCAAATACCAATCTAAAAAATATGACATTAACTATTGAAAATTCCTCCTTTACCAACATGATATATCACAACTCCACTCAAGATAGACTTTAAACCAAGATAGGCTCAAGATAGATTTCAAACAAAGATAAGATACTTTTTTAACTACAAGATTATCCCCAATAGCTAATGGGTGTCGAGTCCACCAAAAAATAAAATCTACTCCTTGAAAATCAAATAAATTGTAGCTAGAACAAGTAGAGTCGTATCCATAAAGACTAGAGATTACTCAATCCTATTGACGAATAGGGAATCAAGAATGAGGAAATAAAAAGGGGGTTTGTAACTGATGAGTAAAAATACTAAATGTAATAAATGGCAAGCAAATAAATTTAAATTGAAAAGAAATCAAATTAATAGCATCTAGTAAGGTAATCTCATTCAAGTTCTAATGTTGATCATTGAAACAAAGAATAAATCCAAATCCCACAATAGATTGGTTATGATTATTGAAAAGCTTCTAATAATTTGATCCTTTCTAAATTTTAGATTAGCTAGACACACACCTATGACTAACCCCTTGTTAACGAACAATCCCGACACGTGCCTAGGATCTAATTCGCTAATAGCTTTAAGAATTAGAAAGACCCAACCCTAATCAACAAGATCAACAAGTTTGATTGTTTAAATCAAATTATTCATTCTTATAATATAACTTGAAAAATTGGTTATAATCAGATTATATTACTTGCTACTGTCTTCAAGACTAACTAGACAATTATGGATCTAGAAATCTTGATTAGCTAATTACAACCCTGCTAATTGCACAATAAGCTCTTATTGTAACAACCGATAAGATAATAATATCAATGAAATAGAGGATGAATAAATACAATAGAATTTCAAGGATAAAAATTAATTTTAGATCTCATAACTTATATGAACTTGAACTTGATTATCCTTTGCTACACTAAAGTAGGATTAGCCGCTTATGGCTATACGAAACTTGCAAAATAAGAAATAAGAGAGTCTTTAATTTCCTGACAATTGACCTCCTTCAATCTCCTACTACCCCCCTTTTATATGGAGAATTCTATTTTTAAGAGAGAGAAAAATATGCTAAAGATTAACATCCATAACTTCCCTCACTAATCCTAGAAAATCTTCCTTTACAGATCTAAAAAATATTCAAATTAAAAGCTCAGTCACGGCCCCAACTCTGTATCAGATGTTTATTCACGAGCGACCTTAAGTCGTGGGCACGACTTACTGCCCACAATATGGAGTCAGTTTAAAAATTGCGGATAAGTAGTCACGGCTCAAAACTTCAAGCAATAGCAACCAAAATGTCTCCAATTATGCTTAATTGTCATCTCCTGCTCAAAACACACAAAACTAAATAAAATCCACCCTTTCCATATGAATATTAACCCAAAACATGAACAAAATCATCAGTATAATTAGCAAATATTCACACCATCAAACTCCCCCCCACTTATCGTAAGCTTGTCCTCAAGCAAAACTTCTGTCTATAATCCAAAAATACCCCAATTAATTTTCACATAGTCTCTTATCCATCCAAGATTTAACACACTAAGGAATACGACAAAGTCAATATAACCAACAATTCTTAGTTTTCCATAAAATAAGCAATTGATTCTAAAAATTCTTTTCAACTTAAAAGTTAAGGCTTGATCAATTACATCACACAATTGGGTTTCAACCTTATTAAGTCAATGTATAAGAAATCATTTACCAACCTAGCAAGTCACTCAACTTAAATAATAAACGTGAGATTGAGATGCTATTCATTATACGACATTTGCGGCTTACCTAGGATGTCATAAGCTTTTTACGCAATTATGATCCATTTGTGAGATGTTGGAATCCATTTCTAGAGCCTAATGATTGATTTGGATACCAAGAAGCCTAACCCAGGTCTTGAGGCAAATTCCATAAAGACCATTCGGGATAGTTCGTGAAATTGGTGTGAAAGAAAGTTGGAAAACATTTCATTTAAAAGAAATCTTAGCATGGCAGCAAACGGGAGTTCGCCATGGCGAAGACGCTTTCAGAAAGGTTCATCGCTGCGAAAGTGGTTATTCGCTGCGACGAAGATGCCTTTGGATAGGTTTGTCGCGGCAACCCTTGGCTTCACCGCAGTGAAACATTTATAAACTAAAATTTTTCAAACATTTTTAAACAATCACAACATTCAAATCTAACCACAAGCTGAACATACTCACACACAAAAGAAACTTCAATTCTTCATGTCATTACAATACCAAAGAGTTTAAACAACTTTACTTACATAACATCATACATATCCAAGCTTAATACAAACGCAAAATGATGCTCAATGTTGATATGCCTATAAAGCTATCCAAAATAGTTGCTAACTTAGTAAAAAAGTCTCTAACTTGCTCGGAGTTTCTAATGCCTCACAAGGATCAACAATCTTCTCGTTCTACACCTGAGGAGTGGAGGGTAATGGGGTGAGCTGCGATGCTCAATGGCTTATACATTTATAGCCATTGGCATTGAGCCACACATTCAATCATAATTACATATATATGTAACAGTTCAACGCTCAACAAGTTGAAACCCGTAACTCATATTTACCAAGATGTCATTACAAAGGACATGTCATGTAATTTATCCATCACATCAACACACTCAATTATGCATCATGCTTGACAAATCAATGATGAAATGCATAACAAATGGCTCGAGAGTTCTGTGGAACAAAACGGATAAACCGAAGTTTATACCATGAACTAAACGAGTCTGGTTTCTCAAGATCTCGTGGCCTCAAGCGGGTAGCCAGGAGAAGGATATATGTCTACGTGCACGTGACTAACGAAACGTTCCTTTCTTTCCCAAGCACAAACAAATTTATGCTCAATTCATTTCCATACATTTTCATATTCTCATGTTTCTTATGCTTTCTCATCTTTTCACTTATACAAAGTACCATGATATTTTGCAAGGCATAACATGATCACAATCACAATGCATTTTCAACAATTGCCATAATTTAAAACAAGTAATTTAACACATAGCATACAAACAAGCAGGACAATTTGCCCATACTACACAACAACTATAAATATATTACCCACCTAAATTTGCTTGACAATCTAAGTTCAATGTTGTCTTTCCTCTTGTTCTTGGATCTGGCATGCTTGGTTTCCTATAACAAACCAAGTTCTCATTCAAACAACATTCAAAGGAAATTCATAAGGCTTCAAAGATCAAAAAGCTAAAATTGAACTATAATCCTTTCAAAACCCATATTTTCGGGTCAACTTTTCCATGACCTTTATGATCGGGTAAATGAATAAATTTGACAACACTTCCTTCTATAAACATATTCTTCATTGTATTAAGTTTCCAATGACACCACAATCATTCAATTTGGTTGAGTAATCCGAAAGTTATACTCCAACCATTTTCAGAATGCTCTTATACAAAAACAATATTCTACTCTCAACTTCCTTCCAAACTTTGATATCTTTAGAGACTGAATTTAAACATAATTTCTTCACAAAACTTGTGTCCCTATATCTTCAGTTTACATAAAATAAAAAATCACTTCATTTGGATATCTACAGAAAAGGTTATGCCCAAAATACGAAAGTATGTATGTGCAGGAAAATGAAGATCGCCCTTCGCCGCGGCGAATTTTTCGAGAAACCCAAACCGAAGACATTTCTCGACATTCTTCATCTATATACTTCCCATATTTCAATTATAACCCATCTTAACATTAAAACATCTCTTCTACTTCATTTCTAAGCTCATTTCAACACAATTTCATTAACAAATACATCAAAATCTATCTTTGATCATTAACCCTGAAAGATTAAAACATGTCCATACCCCATTCATTAACAACTTTCTACACCCATTCAACTTCTAAATATCATTAAACATGGTTAATCCAAAAAATCAAGAGTATAAGAATGCTTACACTTACTTGTCTAGCTTCAACTCTTCAAGCTCCTTAAAACGCTAGCTTCCTTCTTTCTTTTCTTCTTCTTTTCCACGATGCTTCTTCTTCTTCTTAGCCAAGACACATTTTTATTCCTATTTTTCCCATTTTGCCCTTCACTCACTTGGTTCTTCCAAAAATAACCCTCCCTCATTAGTCCAAAGTCTTCTTACCTTAGGCCATTTATCTAATACCTTAACCATACACTAATTAAATTCTAACTTTGGCATAATAATTAAACTCCAAATAAAATTATTTATCTAACAAGACCACAAAATTATTCAAATCATGCTTAATAAATAAATAAAAAATTTGGGGCCCAACATGTGATGTTCGTCCCTGGTTACTCAACTCATCACATTCCTAGGTGGCTATTAGCACTGCTCATACTCTCTCTTTGCTTTTGGCTTGAGTGTCGACATGGATTGTATGAAGACCCCAGGTTACTTTACTAGAGTGGAGTAATGGAGAAAAATTTGTTTTTGTTTTTTTGTTTTTTTAGCAACTTTATTCACCGATGTTGAGCAACTAGGCGAGTTGAGTCAATAATTCCTATTCATGTGACATAGATTTAGAGCAAGCAAACTTAGATATTTCACTCTACTAATTCCAAACCTCAAATTGAAAGTTAAGAAGAATTAAAAGGCTCAACCACTCATTTTATGAAAAACTAAGAATAAACCTGATTATATTAAATTTATTATATAACTTAGCATGTCTCATCATTTCAAGATAAGAAAATTGTGTGAATTCAAACTCAAGGATTAATGTCCTACCATAAAAACCATGTAAGATGTAATTACTCCCCCATACTTAAACCTTTCATTGACCTCAATGAGTATCATATCAAAACACAAATACGGGTCAGCAAAATATGAGGAGAAAAGAAGTGGAAGGTTACTATCCTGAGTGGTGGAGTAAGGAAAGTGAAATAGGATGGTGGAGTGGGTGGCACAACATCAAAATGGTGGTGGAAAGCAAGAAGGGTAGCATCAATTCGGGCAACCTGAGTGGTGAGAGTCTCCAAGACTTGTTCCATGTAGTCTAGGTGCTTCTCAAATAAAGGAGTGGGTGGAGAAGGAACAGTAGATGTGGATTGGCTAGAGGTATGTTGTCCTCTGGAGGAGACTGAACCTACAGGAACGAAAGACAAGCTGCCGTCCTCGACTTAACGGATGAGGTCCATGTGTTTCAAAGTTTTAAGATCTAAAGGATGTATAGGACAGGCGAGATGTAATCCAACACCACTCAAATTATCCAAATTAGGCAAATGCTTCTTCACATCTATTTGGGTATTGTAAGAGCCTAAAATTAAAGGCCTATTGAAAGAAATCACAGTAGAGAATTAAGTAGCAAACCACAACCTAAATCAACCTTCCTACCATGCACCATACACCATAGGAAAAATAATTCATCCTTGGATAACATGGAAGAACTGTCTTTTCTGCCAGAAAAGTAAAAAGCAAGGAATCTATGCATATAACGTAAAGCAGGATCAACAATATAATGTGCTTTAGATCGGCTAGGGTCATAATCAGCTGTGGGGTTCCCAGTTAACTCTTGATAAGTGTCAACAGCCCAAAAATCATTAGGATAATCACATAAGGGGGCAGAATGGGCATACTGAGTAAAGGTACTATCGTCAACAAAACCCAAAGCAACATTAAACTCAAAGATAGAAAAAGAAAAAGGTTTACCCATCAAGGTGAATTTAATTAGGTCACGAGTAGAAATATAAAAAATGTTATGCTTGTTAAAAACAAAAGTAGCATAAAATTCCTGAATTAATTCCGCAAAAGCAGGGTATTTGACAGAAACATAACTCAACCAACCAATATTACTAAATAAATACAACACATCGTCCTAAATACCAAGAAGGTGAAAGGTATCATCATCAACAGATTTATATGGTACTATAGGATGACACAAGAGGGAATCATATCTATCTTGGTGAGCAAGATCATCAAAATAAAGAGTACCATGAATCCTAGAAGGCTAAATGGAACGCATCTTTTTATTAAGGTGAGATTAGGACTTGCACTGAGAAGGAGCTGAATCTTCACCAAAAGAAGAGTCCACTAGTTGTGGTTGTGGTGAGGGCGAAGGTGGAGTCTGATGTTTGTTTGTTCATGTTTGACATCGATTGGTTGGTGGTGGTGGGTGCATAACGGTGGTACGATTGGGTCAGGGTGGGTGCATTGCTGCAGGTTGGCGGGATCGGTGAGGGCGGTAGTAACTTTGGCGGAGCTAGTCATGGTCGGTTCATCGTGAGTGGTGGCCATTAGGTGGTGGGAACTGGTCTGGGTGTGTGATGATGGTGGCAGTGACTGAGAAGGGAAAGGGAAAAAGAGAGGTGTCAAGGAAGGGTTTATATATTTGATAAAAATAAAATAAAAAAGTAATAAATAATAAAAATAATAGAAAATTGAGACCACCAACATTAAACTTGAAAATTGACCTGCTCAGAGATTAGATAACAGAGCGTTAGAGTAAACTCAGGGAAGAAGATGACAGGAAATTAGATAAAAAGAAAACAAAAGTAAAAATAGAAGTAAAATAACAAGGATACGTAAGGCATGGGCACGCCTTAAACAAAAGTCAAAGTAGAAATAAAATAACAAGGATACGTAAGGCGTGGGCACGCCTTAATCAAAAGTCAAAGTAGAAATAAAATAACAAGGATACGTAAGGTGTGGGCATGCCTTGAACTTGGGTTGCCTCCCAGAAGCGCCCTTGTTTAGCGTCCTAGGCTAGACGTCTTGCATTCCTAATTCCCTTGATGGACCTTAACTAAGGTCAATTCCTCGACCCCTTGAGCTTGAAAGCCCTCATAAAAAGGTTTGAGGCGATGTCCATTCACTTTAAAAACCTTACGAGTGTCCAGACTTTGAATTTCAATTATACCATGAGGAAAGATATTAGAAATAACAAAGGGGACAATCTATTTAGATCTCAATTTTCCAAGAAATAATTTCAAACGAGAATGACAAAGTAAGACATTTTTCCCAATTAAAAAATTCTTATTGGAAATCACGTGATTATAGAAGGCTTTCATTTTCTCCTTGTAAATTCTGGAATTCTCATATGCATCATTTCTGATCTCATCCAACCCCTGCAATCGTAATTACCTATGTTCTCCAGCATCATCTAATTGCATATTACATTGCTTGACAGTTCAATAAGCACGATGTTCGAATTCGACCAGAAGATGACAAGGCTTGTTAAAGATAAGGCAGTATAGGGACATGCCTTATCTTTAACAAAATTTGTGACAGTTTTAGCATTGTCAGTTTTAGTATCCTTGGCTTCCACCCATTTACAAATATAATCCGCAGCGAGAAGAATATAAGTATAACTAAATGATGGTGGAAAAGGACCCATAAAATCAATACCCCACACATCAAATATTTCATAAATGACTATAAGAGTGAGTCGTAATTAATCTCTACGTCCTAAACTACTAGTATGTTAACAATTAACACAAGACTTGGAAAACATATATGCATCATGAAATAATGAAGGCCAACATAGTTCACATTCAAGCACTTTACGTGCTGTCCTTTTAGGGCCAAAATTACCACCACATGCATAAGAATGGCAGAACTTGAGAACGGACTCAATCTCTACCTCAGAAACACATCACCTAATGACTTGGTTAGAACAATGCTTCCACAAATAAGGATCATCCCACACATAATACTTAGCTTCCCTTTTTATTTTTTCTTTTGTAGACCTAATGAGCTCATCAGGTAAAGTACCAGCAAATAAGAAATTCACAATATCAACATACTAGGGAGCATTATTATGCAAGAAGAATAAATACTTATAAGGAAATTCATCGTGTAAAGGGTATGCTTTCCCAGTAATAGGTAGATAACTGAGATAGACAGCAACCAAATTCTTAGACCCTTTCTTGTCTCTGATGTCAAAATCAAATTCTTGCAGCAAAAGTATCCAGCGTATTAGTCTCGGTTTTGCCTCAAACTTCAATGTTACATGATCAAAATACACAATAACTTTAGTTCCCAGTAAATAGGAATATAATTTTTCTAATGCAAAAACAATAGCTAGAAGATCTTTTTCCATTGTGGAATAATTGCATTAAACATTATCCAGCGTTCTTGAGGCGTAGTATATGACATGTAGATTTTTCTCAATATGCTATCTCAATACTGCACCTATTGCCCTGTTATTAACATCACATGTAATCTCGAAAGGATAATGCCAGCCCGGTGGTTAAATTATCAACGTCAAGATCAGTTTCTCTTTCAGAGTATCAAAGGCTATTTTGCATTCTTCGCCAAGCTCGAAAGGGACATTTTTTTACAGTAATTTGCACAAGGGTTAAGTATTTTTCAAAAATTCCTTGATGAAACACCTGTAAAATCTTGCATGACTAAGGAAAGAATGAATCTCCAGTACATTGACAGGGTAAGGCAGAGATTTTATAATGTCTATTTTGGACTTATCTACTTCAATTCCTTTTGTAGACACAATATGTCCTAAAATTAATCCTTAATCCACCATAAAATGACATTTTTTTCATAATTTAACCTTATATTAGACTCCAAGCATCTTTTCAAAACCTTTGTAAGGTTAGCTAAGCTCCATGAAAACTTCTATGATATTCTTAACAAAATCAGAAAAGATACTAGCTATGTACCTTTGGAAAGTGACTGGGGCATTGTAGAGCCTGAATGGAATTCGTTTATAAGAGAAGGTTCCGAATGGACAGGTGAATGTCGTCTTCCCTTGGTTTTCGGGTGCAACTAGAATCTAGTAAAAACCTAAATATCCATCAAGATAGTAATAATGAGTTTTACCAGCTAAATGTTTAAGCATTTGATCAAGGAATGGGAAAGGAAAGGATCTTTCCTGGTTGATGCATTTACTTTTCTATAATCTATACAAACCCGCCACGTGTTTTGAACTTAGGTGGGTACCAACTCACCATCCTTATTCGTAATCACAGTGATACCTATTTTCTTAGGCACCGCCTGAACCGGACTTACCCGTTTACTGCCCGAAATTTGATAAATCATACCAGCGTTTAGTAGCTTCACTATTTTCTTTTTTACGACTTCCATTATAGAGGGATTCAAACGCCTTTGAGCCTCCCTACTAGGCTTGCTGTTCTCCTCTAAAAGGATATAATGCATGCATGTAGATGGACTTATACCCTTGATATCTGCAATTATCTATCCTATAGCCTTTTGTATGCTCTTTCAGCAGTCTAATTAACTTCTTTTCTTCCTCCTTATTAAGTTTATTTAAAATGATCACTAGGAGGGTGTCTCCTTCTCCTAAGAAAGCATACTTCAAGTGGCTGGGTAGCGACTTTAAATCCAATTTTGGTGGTTGTAGTACAGAAGGTAAGAGAGTGGTGTTAGATTTGGGTAATTTTTTACAAAGAGTAGAACTGAACATTAGCTTAGATGCCTTCAACTTGTACACCACTTTGTGGAGCTCTTCATGTGAGGGCTCTTTGTTGATCTTACCAATGTTGTCTAAATTTAAGCTCTTACAAAGCGCAATCATTAACTTGTCTTCTATATCTAATTCAAATGCGATTTGGATTAATGGCTCGATAATATCAATGCTGAATGCACAATTCACATCATTAGGATATTTTATGGCATCATAAACATTAAATGTAATCACTTCACCATCAAATTCCATAGTTAATGTTCCATCATGAACATCAATCTTCATCCTAGCAGTACTAAGGAAGGGTCTCCTTAGAAGAATATTAGATGAGTTAAAGGACTTATCATCCTCCATATCTAAACAAAGAAATCAGCAGGGAAAATCAGACCATTATTCTGGAATAACACATCTTCTAACACGCCCTTAGAATAAATTATTGATCTGTCAGCTAGTTGAATTATTACCCCAGTTTCTTTCCATGAACTAGCATTTAAAGAAGAATAAATTGACAATGGCATAACATTGATTGAAGCACCTAGGTCACACATTACCCTTTTTATTCCCACATTCCCAATAGTGCAAGATATAGCAAACATACCTTGATCTTTACAATTAGGGGATCGCTTCTTTCAAAGGATAGCAAACACATTTTCCCTAAAACTTACCTTTTCATAATCAAATATTTTTTTCTTGTTAGTGCATAGTTCCTTCAGAAATTTTGCATACTTGGGTATTTGTCTGATTACATCGAGTAAAGGTATGTTAATCTCCACTTTTTGAAATGTATCGGGTATTTCCTTCTCCTCCTTGTCTTTCTTAGGTTTAGCTAATCTCTCTAGAAAAGGAGGTTTGGTTTCTAAAATTTTAGGATCTATTGGTATAAAGTTCACTGGATGTTTTGTCTGTTTTTGAATTTCCACCTCTATTTCTACAACTGGTGCTAAGCCACGCCTACGTCCCTTTCCAGTAATGAGTTCTAACTCTTTTCCACTTCTCAAGTTAATTGCACTTACATTTTCCTTCGGGTTCACTATTATCTGAGAAGGTAATTTACCTTGAGACTCTAACTTGCTTAAGGACGTTGCCAATTGACTAAATTGAATCTTCAAATTTTGTATACTTGCTCTTGTCTCCTGCTGGAATTGTTATGTGTTAGTTGCAAGTGATTTCACTATATCCTCAAGAGACATATTTGACCTTGTAGGATTTTGTTGGGGTAACCTCTGCTGAAATTGCTGAAAATTTGGCGCTTTAGACCCATAACTGAGATTTAGTTGATCTCTCTACCTAGGATTGTAAGTATTTGAGTATGGGTCATATTTCCTTTGTGGCAGGCCAGGAAAATTTCCAACGATAGTTGCTTGTTTAGGGGTATTTGTTTGCAAAGTGAGGCACATATCTGTAGGATGACCCATATAAGCAAATCCCACACGCCTTCACTTGTTATCTATTCCCTACAACCAGATTTTGAACTAAAGAGGTTAGTTGATTTAGTTTGTCTTCTAAGGAAGATACATTTACCTCATTAACCCTTATTGAGGGTTCTTAGTGGGACCCAAATTGTTGAGAATTTGTGGCCATTGTAAAACTTAAATCTCGAGCTGCTTGTGGTGTCTTGTTGACAATGGCTTCTCCACTTGTGGCATCCATCATTCTCCTCTCAATAGGTAATGGCCCTTTATAAAAATACCGAATAAGGGCTTAATCTGATATCCCATGTTGGGGGCAGCTAGCACATAATCTCTTAAATTGCTCTCAATACTCATGAAGATTTTCTTAATTCCTTTGTTTAACCCCAAAAATATCTCTTCGAATCCCAGCGGCGTGTGAGGTAGGAAAAATTTATCTAGGAAAATATTCACCATATCTATCTAGAAAGTAATAGTACCAGGGGGTAAGTAGAACAACCATTCCTTGGCTCCATCAGCTAAGGAAAATAGAAAGGCCCTCAATTTAATTGGCCCCTCTTTCAGTCCTTATGGTTTCATGATTGAACAAACAACATGAAATTCTTTGAGATATTTATGAGGATCTTCGTTAGTCAATCCAAGAAAATTAGGTAGCAGATGGATCAAGCCTGATTTCAATTTGAAAGGAGCCTCTAAATTTAGGTAAGTAATGCATAATCGCTGCTGATTGATAGGTGGATGCTAACTCTCTCAGAGTGCAGTTTTCTTAAGCCATCTTATTTTCTGGATCTGATTCACTCGAAAGATAAAGTGATTCAGGGGCTGTTTGTTCTTCAGTCACTGAAACCACGTCAGAAGATGCTAGATTTCATAACTTTGCTTCTTTCCTCAGCCTCTTTTCCATCTTTTATATTTCAAAATCATACTGCAGTGCTCCTTTACGATCAGACCTTGTCATAAAAGGATAAAAGCAATCAAACTAGTCGCTGGCAATGGTGCCAAAATTTGATGGGTGTCAAATCCACCAAAAATAAAATCTTCTCCATGAAAATCAATTAAATTGTAGCTAGAGAGAGTAGAGTAGTATCCATAGAGACTGGATATTACTCAATCCTATTGAAGAACAGGGAATCAAGAACGAGGAAATAAAAGGGGGGTTTGTAACTGATGAGTAAAAATACTAAATTTAATAAATGGTAAGCAAATAAATTTAAATTTAAAAGAAATCATATTAATAGCATCTAGCAAGGTAATCTCATTCAAGTTCTAAGGTTGATCATTGAAACAAAAAATAAATCCAAATCCCACAATAGATTGGTTATGATTATTGAAAAGCTTCTAATAGTCTGATCCTTCCTAAATTTTAGATTAGCTGGACACGCACCTATGACTAACCCCTTATTGACGAACAATCCTGACATGAGCCTAGGATTTAATTCGCTAATAGCTTTAGAATTAGAAAGACCTATCCCTAATCAACAAGATCAACAAGCGTGATTGTTTGAATTAGATTATTCATTCTCCTAATATAACTTAAAATTTTGGTTATATTCAAATTATATTACCTGCCACTGTCATCAAGACTAACTAGACAATTATGGATCTAAAAATCTTGATTAGCTAATTACAACCCTGCCAATTGCACAACGAGCTCTTCTTGCAACAACTAACAAGATAATGATATCAATGAAGTAGATGATGAATAAATACTGTAGAATTTCAAGGATAAAAATTAAGTTTGGATCTCACAACTCATATGAACTTGAACTCGATTATCCTTCGCTACACTAAAGTAGGTTTAGCCGCTCATGACTATATGAAACTTGCAAAATAAGAAATAAAAAATAAGAGAGTCTTTAATTTCCTGGCAATCGACCTCCTTCAATCTCCTGCTAACCCCCTTTTATAAGGAGAATTCTATTTTTGAGAGAGAGAAAAATAGGCTAAAGATTAACATCCCTAACTTCCCTCACTAATCCTAAAACATCCTCCCTTATAAATCTAAAAAATATTCAAATTAAAAGCTAAGTCGTGCCCCCAACTCTGTACTGGGTGTTCAGTCACACGTAACCTTAAACCGTGGGTATGGCTTACTACCAGAATCTGGAGTTAGTCAAAAAATTGTGGATAAGCAGTCATGGCTCAAAACTGCAAGCAACAGCAACCAAAATGTCTCCAATTGTGCTCAGTTGTCATCTCCTGCTCAAAATACACAAAACAAAATAAATTCCACCCTTTCCACATGAATATAAACCTAAAACATCAGTAAAATCATTAATATAATTTGGAAATATTCACACCATTAATCATTTTTTAATCCAAGTCATTATCCAATTAATATCTTATATGTCCAATTAATAATAATGTCAAAACTGATTATTTAGATATATAACGTATATCCTAGCAATCTCCCCCTTTTTGACGTTATTTGTCACAAATATGAAACTCCTTCTAAATATCATAATTGGACATATAAATTGAATGCATAATCCATATGAAAAATACTCCCCCTTAATCAAACGTCAAGTTCCAAAGAATGTCACAATTTATCCAATCATCCAAATTTATCCCCTTGGGACAAAAAGATGCCAAAAAATAAGACGAATAGTCACACATATACCTTGAAATCTCGCCCTGAATGGAACATTCACTATAAACAATCTGATAGCTTCCCTTTGGGACAAAACATTGTCAAAAAGAAGAATCCCTTCAACATTGTCAATCACAGCGAATAAAGAAACATAAAAATTAGTAGAAGGTTCAACGGAAGAATCATAAGCATGCCAAGAAGACAAATTACCATCATTCAAAACACTGAGAAATATGCCCGAAAGAGAGAGAGATGCACGAGAGAGATCCATACCGATGAGAGAGCTGAGGAGTCTTCGGTGGAGCCAAATAGAAGTCATAATGCAAACTACTAAAAAGATAAAACAACAATAGCAATGTAAAACTAAAGAACTAAAAACAAATCTTTTCTTTTCTTTTTTTTACGTTTCGTTTATTTTTTTAAAACAACATAAAAAACCCTTCAAAAATGTAAAGTACACAGTCCCTGTGTCCCTAGAAGAAATTCAAACCTAGTCTTTTTCTTCGTCATATTATCTTTGTCATCGATTTCTTCTTCAAAAGTAACTAGCTTTTACTCTATTTGACCAGTTGCTTTATAAATAGTAACTAATTGTGAATCTGTACAATATCTTGTTTTTCCTTCACTACGTTTTTGTGCTTGTATTTGACCCTTTCTAATCAAAGTGTGCTTCGATACCATGGGCTGCTGCTGAAAATTTAATGGAGAGTGTCTAGATTTTTTTATTTTGACCCATTTGAAACATAATTTGTAACATCTTGTAACATCTCGGCTTTATGTGCCCGATAACTCTGCAAAAATGACACCTGGATACAAATATTTGATTCTTTCTTGATGTTTCTTCTTCTAGGATAGATCTGGGGATATTATTTTTCTCTTCATTCACTTTAGAGCATTCACCCTTATAGCCAATGCCTTGAAGATCCCTTTTAACCTTACCAATTTCCATTAACTTTTCTAGTTTTCCTGTGCCTCCATTCAAAATTCTCAATCCCTTTTCATTACTTACCAATTTCATTCTAGGTTAACCAAGCTCATATGACGTTAACGTCAATTTCTTTTCTAACCCTTGGATGGTGTTGATCATGGAAAGATTGTCTTCCTTCAATCTTTCATTTTTTTTATATATATTTTCACCCTATTTTGTACATTAATTCGTAAGCCTCATAAATGTTTCCCTTTTTGTCATCTAGGCCACTTCCATCACTGTCACAATCTAATATTAGGCCTTAAGATGAGTTCTTTTTGAAAATTTTTTATTTTCCCTCTTTTTTGACTTCAGTTAGTTCCTTCTTAGTTACTGATAAGCAAGTAACTGAACTTTTGCTATGTAAGGCAACCAACGCAGCACTATTTGTTATTTCTTCTTCGCTACCATATTCACTCTTGGAATCATTCTTAATCCCAATGCTTGTGAAAGACTTTCCTTTTCTCTTCTTCAAAGTATTAGCACATTCGGATTGAATATGTCTGAAACCTTGACATTCATGACATTAGATTCTCCTTGCTTTCTTTTCACCCTTTTGTATTTTGACTTGATGTTTTACATTGCTGCTTGATGAACTTCTTCCATATTGTCTAAAGTTAAGTCTATTAATTGATGTTCCTTCTTTTATAGCCATGTTCGCAAAACTAGGATTTGCACCAACTTGCTACCAAGTTCAGAATCGGTGACCTCGCTCTGATACCAATTGTTAAACCAAAGAGGGTAGTAGTTTCACGACCTTTCCAATTTTTCGTAGACATCTCTAGCACAAACAAAAAATAAAAGTAATCAAAATGAATAATAAAAACATCAAAAATTTGGTAACGCAGTTTGGCACACCTTGTCTATGTCTACGGGGCCCTCACCCAGCTTAATAACTTTCACTGAAGTATAATAGATTTACCCAAGGCTTTATTAAACTGATATCACTCAACCCTTAACACTATCTCTTAACCTTAATTCCTGCAAAAAAATTTCACACCTAATGGTACGACCACCTCGACAGAGGATTTCAATCTTTTAACGAAAGAATAATGAACGAATAACTTAAGTGATTAGAATAATAAAGAACAAAATACTAAATACACTTGAGATAGAAAAATAACTCCCCTATATATGCTGCTTCATCAACAAAAGAATAGAAAGTTACTCATTGAAGATCTGCTGCGAGGCTTCAATATCTTAACTAAAAATCTACGACAACTACTGAAGGTTTTTGCAGAAAACTAACAAAAAAGACAACAGCAAAAAGGAATGACAAGTTTTGGAATTCTTAAACACCAACACTGAAAACGACAACAACAAAATCAATACTCCATCGACGATGAATAGTCCAATAAAATTGTGCAAACAACATAGAATAATTAGCTACCAAAATCCTTACTTCAGACACCAAAGAAGCTCTTAATGATCACTTAAAAGAGAAGAAAATGTAGTATAAATCGTGTTGGAATCTAATTCCTAATATGAAAAAAAGAGCTCAGAATCATTGATTGGGCTGCACTAAATTAGCTATATATTTTAGAAATCAATTTGCCCACATCACGAATTAACGCCCACTTTACAAATTAATGCCCATTGCACAAATTAACTCCCACAACACAAATTAATGCCCACTGCACAAATTAACTCCCATTACATAGCTGTTTTTTTTAATCTCCAATTAACGTACATAAACTCTTTTTCTCATACCTATGGAACTCTCTACCACATACTGACTTTATATAAAACTCATTGTTTCATTGAACAACTAACTCACTTAAGAGATAGACTTCACTGCAGATAGAGACATGTAAAAAAACACACGAATATAAGATACCCTTCAGCCATATATATCGAGAGATGCTCAATTAACGCCTATATCAAGATAGCAAGGGACATAAAGAGGTAGATGTCTTCTGGGCTCGCCCAAGACATTGATAAGCTGAAGCTCCAATCTTTTTGGTCCTGCAAAGTCCACCAAAAAATTCTTCAAATACTAATTCAAAAAATATTACATTAGTTGCTGAAAATTCCTCCTTTACGAACATGATATATCACGCCTCCACTCAAGATATACTTGAAACCAAGATAGGATTCTTTTTTAACTAGAAGATTATCGCCAATAGCTTTTGAGTCCAAGTCATTATCCAATTAATATCTTCTATGTTCAATTAATAAATAATGCCAAAACTAATTATTTAGATATATAACATATATCCTAACAATAGTATCTACCATTATTTACAGTAGTGAATTAAAAGTCTAATATTATTAAAATAATATTTAAATCAACTTAAATCCTAACTTTGTTAGGCTTATATTAAATTTTATTAATTACTTTCTCACAACCCATTTGGTTTGATGGATATATCACATTTTTAGGTGATATGGCTATTTTTAACAAAATAATATCATAAAATTAATTTATAAAATGTTATTAATTTTTACTTATAGTTAATAATAACAATAAATAATAAAATAATCTAATTTCTTAATTTTGTTTATGTTAAATACCAATTCACGTTGATCAACAAATTGACTGATTAATGTTTTGTAATGATCTTTCTGATTAACAATAGGGGCGAGTGTTAAGTAAGAAGCGGATGAAATCAACATTTTAATTAAACTATGCTTTCTAGACATACGAGAATAAGAGTGCAAAAAGTAAATTGAAATCCCAATTATAAGCACACCATGCTTTTCCATTTGTAAAGTGCTTTACCCGAAGAATTTTATGTAGTTTTGGAAAAATATTAAGGAAGCACTCTAAATAGTGGCATCTAGAGATGTTGAGTTTTGGTGCTTGGTGGGTGTGTGGCCTAGCTTGAGTCACCACAAGTACTCAAGAAGCCCATTACTTCCTTTGGCAAGATTCTTGATTCAAAGGTTTGTTTATCGGTTGATCAGACATGATCTTGACCTAATTCAATATTATCTCAATCTCAAATTGGTGATATGTTTTTATTACTATTAAACATGTTTTTCTATTACTTATGTTACTGATCACCCAATTGGTCCATCCATCTTCATCTTTTGTGTGAACAATAATCGATTTTTGTCTTTTTTTTGAATATTTATGGGTTTCTCTCATTGTTTGATAACATATACTATATTTTCATATAATAATAGCCATCATCTGATATATTTCAATCTAATCTCTGTTGATAGTGGTATAAAAAAATGTTAGATATACTCTAATTCTTTTCATATATATTCTACCTTATCTTATACATTAACAATGTGTACATTAAAGTTGTAAACCTTTCATAAAGATAACAAGAAAACAACTCATTTTCATCGTGTTTACTTCATCATAGTATTAGAGCCCACATCTGAACCATCGCCAAGCAAATAACTCTTTTCGTCAACTTACATTGTAGAACAATACAATATTATCAAACAACAACACTACATAATTAAATATCAAAACTACAAAGGATGATAGGAAATGATCTACCTATGGCACCATTCAGTCAAATTACAAATTTTTTAACCACAACACTTGATTAAACAAATTACCTTATATAGAGAAACCAAATTCAAGAGAACTTGATTACTGTTGATCTTATTGAATATGTTAATAGTACATTGTTACCACTAAATGGTATCTTTAACATTGATTCTCCATCTCCAAAATACGTCAAAGCAGAAGAAATTTGATTGTCTTATTTATTGCTTCTTATTGCCTCACTTTTGAGCTTCATTGCATATCTTGCCCTCAGTTACCACATTGCTGATGACCTTTAGGTTGGTTTTAAGCAATTTTTTAGAAAATAATCAACCTCTTAACATTCTTTTCTGTAATAAAAACTTCACAATCTGAAGAAGAGTTCTAATTCCGTTACCGATTTCCACTCCATCATCTCAACAATTGCTAATGTATTTGTTACTATTGGAGATAATTTTTGAAGAGGATCTTATCCTTTTCATATTAAAATACTTACAACTAAAATATAAGTCCTTCATTATCACTATTGACCATTGAGACTCCACTATTACATTTTTTGGGGAAATGCTCCACCATTACCTTTGCTAAACTTAGGGTAAAACTTTTAATTCATAAGTAATGTCTACTATCATACCACTCACCAACTCCATCTGACATGAATTTCATTACTTCTCACAGTGATGGTAAACATTTGTATGGTGTTAGTGTAACATCCCATTTTAGGGGTTAGAAAATTGAGGAATTACAGTGCATTATATGCTTTGTATAATTGAGTATTCCCCGCTATATGCTTGTGAATTTTTGGACTCATACAAAATAATTGTACATCCATTCATGACAATTTCGGGTAAAATGGATTTATAAAATAGTGAATTATGGATTATTGGTGGTAAAAATTTATTTGGAGACTATTAGTAATATTTTGGAATTTTGGGAATTTTAGGAATTTTTCTGAAAATTTTGGCATATTAGGATAAATAGGCAAATGACATTGTGACATTTGGCAATCTTAGATGATGACAAATGGCACACATGCAAGGAGCCAGGTGTCACTAGGATAATAATACATGTATGTATGTGTATTAGAAAGTAAAAACTAGATCAATGTAACTTTGTTGCTCTTCGATTCTATTTTGATCTTCACCAAACCATAAAATTTATCTTTACTTGAGTATCCTTTGTAGCACAAAATTTTTCTAGTTCAGCTATTAGTTTGATTCTCATTAATCTTGTTTTTCCCTCCATCCATTGAAACTCTATCTTCACTATCAAAGATGGGATTTTGACTAAAGAAGCAAGTAAGTTGTGATATACCTTTCGGGATAGTTTGTAAATGAATTTGATGTTGTTGTAGTATTGGAAATGAGCATATGCATGAGTCGTGTAAGTTGTGTAGTTTCAGTTAGAAAGATGAGTTGATAAATTATACAGTAATTATGCAGGAAAAATCGCATGTGAGTTTTTATTTTGGTGTTTAGGTTGGATCTTGAGTTTTGAGTTGTATGAGAGTAAGATGGGCTAGAATGGGAGTAGAAATGCAAAGAATATAAGTTAGAAATGGTGTAGGAATTGTGAAATAAGGAAAGAGAGAAGGTGCAGAAAATGTTGTAAACAAATGCTGAAGATGATGAATAATTAGGAAAATTTTCTAGTTTCGGTAATTTTAAGTAATATTAATTTTGAGTTATTTTGGAGTAAGGTGAGTTAGAAAGGAGTAGATATATAGTGAAAATAAGTTAGAAATGGTTTAAATGAAGAGTAAGAATTAATGAAGATGGAAGAAAGAAAGTGAGAAAATCTGGAAAGTGAATCAAAGAAAAAGAAGAAAAACTGGCAGTGAAGAAGAAGCACGATCGTGACTTGGCTGGAGAGGTTAGCAAATCACGATCATGCTTCAAAACAATCGCAACTTCGCAAGTCCATCCAGAGTGTCGTGGTCATGCAAGTGCACGATCGCGACTTCCCTACTTATCTGATAGAGGTTGTTTTTTGGACATACTTTGATTTTTTGTCATAACTTCCTCACCCGACATCCAAATGACTTGATTCTTAAACCATTGTTCTCGACAGATATTTCTCTACATCTCCACCAAAAATCATATCCTTCTGAAATAGATTGACTGATAAATTTAAGATGAAATGTTGAGGAATCATCAGGAAAGTTTATTCTGGAGTTTAGATGTTGCAGGGTCATGAGTTAAGGTCTCATAGCCATGACTTTTTGATATGCATGGGCGTGAGTGATGATTTCACACCCATGACTGAATTAATTTGGTATTCATGGCTATGCATGGATGTTGCACAGTTGTGAATCAACTGTAATTGGATAAATTAAACCTGAGAGCTTTTGCGCATTGAACATTTGTCTTTCTTTTACCTATAACTTCTTCTCTAGATATCTAAATGACATGAGACTTGAACCAATAGATTCCTAACACATTGTTATACCTCTGCATAAAAATTAGGAGCCTTTAATTGATGTGAAAATGATTGATTGAATGAAAGTAAAGGAATCTATTGGAATAGTATGAACTAGGATGTTTTTATTGAACATGCTTCGGTAATTTACTTATATTTGGATTTGTAGATTTCCAAATGGAGTGATTATTGATTTGAATTTAATTAGAGTCATAAGAATACAAATTTCCTGAAGAGATTGAATTCAAATTATGCCTATAAGAATTTTAGAATTAGATTGGAAGTTGAGATAAGAATTCTATTGAAGGTTAAGTACAGTCTGAGATATTTTGAGTATAACGTTCAATATACGGAACCAATTGGAATGACCTTTGTCTCATTAGAAACTTAAGACATGGGAGAACAAATTTATTGAAGGAATTGTTACTTAAATATTCCATTTTGTAGATCTAAATGATGGTGGAAAGTAGACCCGAAAGTTTGTTTTGAAGAAAAAGCTGGAATAGTAAATGAGTGTATGAATTCTAGAACTTTTGGAATACAATTGATGTGTACTTCACTTTACTACACAGATATGCACGGGAATATGTCATTGATATGGGGGTGCTACGTGAGACTCACTAATAGAAACAAACAACATACCAATTTGGAAGCATGTCAAAACATACCACATATTCATTACATGCATTTCTAGCAACTGAAACAAACATACATTACATAACATAAGCTTAGAGATCAACACGTATTATGGTTATTACAAACCTTCATACAAATTCAAATACATGCCAAAAATCAAAAATCAAAATGCATTTTTGACAAGTAAGACTCAATCTCCTTTGTCCATTGTGGTTGACTTGCCCCTATCTTTATGTCCTTCTCTCTGAACCTACACGGGGCAAATCTACTGTGCTAAGCATATAGCTTCGTAAGTAATAACTAAACTATGTGTCATCAATAGATATCGAATCCTATTATACAAAAGCATCTCAACATACTAAAATTCAGAACAGAATAAGATTTATTAATGAAAACACTTCGCATACTAAAGTTAAAAATTTCAATAGCAGAACATAACATACATAATATAGAATAGATTTTCAGAATAGGGTGTTAACCCATTAGATCAAAAATATGGTTTGTTTCTTATCAAAGCTTATCAGAGATCAAGGTACAAACTGAGTTAGATTGTAAATCCATGAACCAAAGTGGGTAATGGGACTTATACAAAAGATACCATAAGTGGCATCACGAAACAAAAGAGACCGAAGTCTCAACACCGAAGTGTTCAGATTTAGCTGCAGATCTTTCTAGGCATGCCTATTTACCCACAACTAGGACTTGACTGTTACAAAACTAAATAAGTTCATTTCATGTTCAAAAATAATTAGTCAATCATATTCACATGCATCAAACAATTTTGAAATTCATTATCTTAAGTTTAGATCACAATCAACATAAAACATAATTCAATTAAGTACTAAACAAATTAATGACTTTCACTCCTTTTTGCTTAATGCCTTGAAGTTCTGGCAATATCTGAAGATCGTCGCTCTACTTGCTCTTCTATACATAAACAAACACAATTTCATATTAGCAAAATGCTCATGTAACTAAATAAGCATTTATATAAATGCATCATGTAACATGTATATTCAATGACATATTCCTGGGTATATCTCTATAATAAACTAAAGTACAAATCAATTGTATTCCAAAAGTTCTAGAATTTAGACACTCATTCACTATTTTAGCTTTTTCTTCAAAATAGACTTTCAAGTCTACTTTGCATCGTCATTTAGTTCTAGAAAATTGAATATTTAAGTAACACTTCCTTTCTCCCATATCTTAAGTTTCTAATGAGACCAAGATCATTCATTTGGTTCTGTATACCGAAAATTATACTCAAAATATCTCAAACTGTACTTAAGCTTCAACAGAATTCTTATCTGAACTACCAATCAAATTCTGAAATTCTTGTAGGCATAATTTGAATTTAATCTCTTCAGACAATTTGTTTCCTTATGACTATAATTTAATTTAAATCGAGAATCACTCCATTTAGAAATCTACAAATCTAGATATAAGTAAAATATCAAAGTATGTTCATTAAAAACATCCTAGTTTATACTATTCCAAAAAATTCCCTCACTTTCATTCAATTAATCTTTTTCAAATCAATTCTGAAGGCTACTAATTTTTATGGAGAGGTAGAAAAAATGTGTTAGGAATTTATTGATTCAAGTCTCATGTCATTTGAATATCTAGAGAAGATGTTATAGGCAAAAGAAAGACAGATGTTGAATGTGCAAAAGCTCTTAAGTTTAATTAATCCAACTACAGTTGAGTCATGGCTGTGCAACAACCACGCACGGCCATGAATACCATGCATATGAAAAAGTCATGTCTATGAGACCTTAACTCACGGTCGTGCAACATCCAAACCCCAGAAAAAACTTTCCTAATGTTTCCTCAACATTTCATCTTAAATTCATCAATTAATTTATTTTAGAAGGCTATGATTTTTGGTGGAGATGTAGAGCAATATGTTTGGATTCCAATGGTTTAAGAATCAAGTCATTTGGATTTTAGGTGATGAAATTATGACAAAAAGATAAAATTATGTTTAGAAAACAACCTCCATCAGAAAAGGGGGAAGTCGTGAACGTGCATATGCACGACTGCGACACTTTGGGTGGACTTGCGAAGTCATGATTGTGCTGAAGCATAATCGTGATTTGCCAACCTCTTTAGCTAGGTCGTGATAATCCAGAAGCACGATTGTGACATCCTTCTTCTTCACCTCTAACATTTCTTCTTCTTCACCACCAGTTTTTCTTCTTCTTCTTTGATTCACTTTCTAAATTCTCTCACTTTCTTTCTTTCATCTTTATTAATTCTTACTCTTCATTTAAATCATTTCTAAATTATTTTCACTATATATTTACTCCATTCTAACTCACCTTACTCCAGAATAACTCAATATCAAGATTAGTTACAATTACTAAAACTAGAAACTTTTCACAACTATTCATCATCTTCAACATTTGTTTACAACATTTTCTGCACCTTCTCTTTTTCTTTATTTAATGATTCCTACACCATTTATAACTTATATTCTTTGCATTTCTACTCCCATTCTAGCCCATCTTACTCTCATACAACTCAAAACTCAAGATCCAACACAAACCCAAAAATAAAAACTCACCTACGATTTTTCTTGCATAATTACTGTATAATATATAAATTCATCTTTCTAACCAAAACTACACAACTTATATAACTCATGCATTTGCTCATTTCCAATACTACAACAACATCAAATTCATTTACAAACTATTTTGAAAGCTATAACATAACTTACTTGCTTTTTTAGTCAAAATCCCTGCTTTGACAGTGAAGATAGAGTTTTGATGGATGGAGCGAAAAACAAGATTGAAAAGAAGCAAACTAATAGCTGAACTAGAAAATTTTTACTGTAAAGGATACTCATGTATAGATAAATTTTGTGGTTCGATGAAGATCAAAACAGAATTGAAGAGCAACGAAGTTACAGTGATATGGTTTTTGCTTTCTAACACACGTATATATGTGTATTATTATCCTAGTGACACATGGCTCGTTCACATGTGTGTCATTTTTCAACATCTAAGATTGCCATATTTCACAATGCCATTTGTCTATTTTTCCTAATATCCCAAAATTTTCAGAAAAATTCTTAAATTTCCCAAAATATAACTAATAATATTTAAATAAAATTTTACCACTAACAATCCATAATTCACAATTTTATAAGCCATTTTACTAGAAAATGTCATGAATGCATGTACAATTATTTTGTATAAGCCCAAAAATTCACAAGCACATAGCAGTGAATACTCAATTATACAAAGCATAAAATGCACTATAATTCCTCAATTTTCTAACCCCTAATATGGGATGTTACAATTCTTCCCTCCTTAAGAAATTTCATCCTCAAAATTTGTACCTAATCCGAATAGTTACAAATACTGAGCTTTCATGGTTTTCAGGTTCCCATGTTGCTTCCTCAAGTCTGTGATGTTGCCAGAGTACTTTTACCAAAAGGATTTGCTTATTCCTAAGTTGCCCGACTTCTCGGGCTAATATAGAAAATGGTCCTTCTTTGTAAGACAAATCCAGTTAAACCTGAATTTCTTACGTGGGAATCTTATAAGGCACATCAGACTGATATCTTTTTAACATAAAAACATGAAACATATCATATAACTTGGCCAATTCTGTAGATAGAGCCAACTGATAAACAACTAGTTTGACTCTTTCAGAACTTCATAGGGACCAATTTATCGTGGAAAAAGTTTACCTTTCTTACCAAATCGAAGTATCTTCTTCTACAGTGAAACTTTTAAGAATACCTTATCGCTTACTTGATATTCAATATCCCTCCTTTTTAGGTCAGCAAAAAACTTTTGTCTATCATTGGCAACTTTTAACCTTTGTTGAATAATGTGAATTTTTTTCAGTATCTTTCACAATTTTAGGCCCGATCATCTTGCTTTCACTCAACTCCGTCCAACATACTGGAGTTCTATACCTTCTACCATACAGTGCTTCATAGGGAACCATACCAATGTTGGTCTGATAACCATTGTTGTAAGCAAACTCCATCAGAGCTAAATACTTATCCCAACCTTCTGTAAACTCTAATATACAACCCCGAAGCATATCTTATAATATTTGTATCACCCATTCAGATTGTCCATCTATCTGGGGATGGAAAGCAGTGCGAAACTTAACTTGAGTGCCTAGTGCCTTCTATAAACTTTTCCAGAATCTCGAAGTAAATCAAATATCACATTCAGAAACAATCGACAATGGTACTCCATGCAGTCTCACTATTTCATTAACATATAAATCTGCAAGCCTATCCAAAGAGTAACTAGGACGAACAGGCAAAAAATGAGCAGATTTAGTAAACTTATCTATAATTACTTATACAACATCATGTTTTCTTTAAGTTTGAGGAAGTCCCGTAACAAAGTCCATGGTAATGTTATTCCATTTCCATTGAGGAATAGAAATAGGATGTAACAAACCAAATGGAACCTGGTGCTCAGCTTTAACCTGCTGACATGTCAAACATTTAACTACATAATCCACAATTTTATAAATCCATTTTACCCGTAATGTCGTGAATGTATGTACAATTAATTTGTATGACTCCAAAAATTTACAAGCATATAGTAGTGAATACTCAATTATGTAAAGCATATAAGGCACTGTAATTCCTTAATTTTCTAACCCCTAACAAGGGGTGTTACAGTTAGTGACAAAATCAACAAAAATAATTAAAGATGATATGGGCATATTTAATGGAAGAATCCTAATCAATTTTGGGAGAAACTCTTCACAAATCATGATTTCTAATAGGCCACCTCTCTATGATGGACCAATGTCTCTTAACCATCAACCTCATCAAACTTATGAGTCATTTAATCATTCTCATAGGCCAATTCATCATTAAACTTATTTTCAAAGCCAATCTTACAACTAAGCCCAAGTTTAAAACACTTCTCCATTTCACTACTCCAACTACAATAATAAACCATCTTTATAGTGTTAATTTACTAAAAATAGGAACATATCACTACTCACAATTGATTCAGATACTCAAATTCTCTAAATCATCAAAATAGGTTTGTAATGAATATTTAGGCCAATATAGATACTCCATAATTTGCCTCCAATACTATTACTAAATGGTTACTTGATATTGGTACCATTGCTTAAATGACATCCAATTCTCATCTTGCAGAATGTGCAACTCAATATGAAGGATTATACAAAGTGGTTATGAATAAGGGACAAACTCTTCCTATTTCATATACTAGTACTCTCACATTTTATACCCTTACTCATCTACTTCACCTTACTGAAATATATATTAATCATTCCAAATCATGTCATAAATTTAATATAGAAGTAACTCTTATCTCATTGAATTTAATCCTTTTAGTTATATTATAAAGGATTTTAAAACTAAGATATACCTTCTAGTGGGTTCAATTTACAATAATCTTTATTTGATGAAGATTCCTATGCACTTTAAAATTCTAGTTGCCTTTACAGTCACTCTAGACTACAATCAATCTGTGACATTAGCATCTTGGTCATCTATGTCAATCTGTGCTCTATGATTTGTCTAATTCCTTATATATTAAGTCAAATATCGTAAATTCTTGTATCTCTTGTCTTTGAAAATAATATTCAAATTTTTTTTTTCATCTTCTTATATTTTGACAAAACCTTTATAAGCTATCCATTATGATATTTGGGGACCCTCTCCATTTTCTTCCTTTTCTAGTTATCTACGTTATATTATTTTTATTTATGGTTTTAGTCATTATACATGGATATTTTTCATAGACAAAAAATCTCATACTTTTTTTCATTTTCAAAATTCTAAAATTACCACTGAAAATATTTTCACTATTATCAAAACTTTTTAATGTGATGGAGCTTCTGAACTAATGAAAGATGCTCTTTCTTAGTATCTAACTACTTATCATTTCTTTTGCTCCAATGCTCCTCAATAAAATAGACTTGATAAATGAAAAAATTGTCAAATTACTAAAATGGGTCTTAATCTTCTTCTCTATGCTTCTCTTCTTAAGTCCTTTTAGTTTAATACATTCTCTAATACTATTTTTCTTATCAACCTATTACTTATATTCATTATATTAAGTCCTCATATGAACTACATTTTCATAATAAGCTAAAATTTTCTCATCTTTATCTTTAGTTGCACTTGTTTTCCTTTTACAGATTCCATTTATCTTGACAAAATTATAATGAAATTTGCACCATATGTTTTCCTTAGCTATTATTCTCAGTAGAAAGGATATCGTTACTTTGATTTAAAAACTTCTAAAGTTTACATCTCTCTTTATGTTTCCTTTCTTGAAACCAACCTTCCCTTTATCACCTCCTTTCTTTTTGCTCCCTCTCCCTCCTCTTTTTTTCTCATATCATTGCCTTTACCTTTGAACCCATCACCTTCACCCACTTGGTCCATCCTACTCTTTTTTCCTTATCTTTAAGTCCCATATCATAAGTACTCGTGATCACACTAGCATTCCTCAAACTTTTTCAACTATATTACTTACTTTAATATCATCCACAACCATTTATGATCCTGATCCTAAATCCTTCACTTAAGTCAACAAATTTTCCTAACTGTTACCAAGCTATACTTTATAAGTTTAATGCTTTTCATCACAATCATACTTGGAGTCTTGTTCCTAGATCCACATCTACCAACATTGTCAACTGTAAGTAGGTATTTCACATTAAAGAAGCCATGATAACTCTATCGAGCACTATAATGCTAATCTTATTGCTAAGTGAAATCGTCAAACTTTGAACATTAATTACACTAGCATCTTTAGTCCTATTGTCAAACTATTCACATTATTCTTAATATTTCTCCATCTTCAAATTAATCCATTCATTAGTTTGAAATCAATAATGCATTTCATTATAGGAATCTCCAAGAATTAGTTTTTATGTCTTAAACTCCTAGATTTACAAATGCTTACCATCTTCAATATTTTTTCAACTTTTTAGATCTCTTTATAGTTTCAAATAATCTTTTAAAGCTTGGTTTACCATTTGAGTAAAAACCTTCTTGATTTGAACTTTGCCTCTTCAAAATTTGGTGAATATTTTTTCATTCACACCATTTCTTCTAACATAAACTCTCTCTTAATCAATGTGGATAACATCTTAGTTATATGTTCTCCACCTACTTCTATTGCCTCCCTTATACATGATCTTCACACTATGTTCTCCATTAAAGACTTGTGTCCTCTTCATCATTTCCTTAGAATTGAAGCCACTAATATATCTAATGGTCTTCTACTTACCTAAAAATACACTAAGAATCTTCTTTTTTGCTTAGACCTTGACTAATCCAAACTTGTGATCATACCATTAACCCCTCTCTCCCTCTATCTAAAAAACATGGTCATCCCCTTCTTAATCTCACTGAGTACCATAACGCTATTGGTGCCCTCTAATACCTTTGTTTTACTCACCTTGATGTTCAACTTATCGTAAACAAAATATCTCAAATTTTACAATATCCTACCAATGTTTATTATACTGTGACTAAATAGAGTTTATGTTACTCCAATTCATACCTTCCTATGGCATTCATTTCACCTAATCCCCCTTACTTACCATACAATCCTATGTAATGTTAACTGAGCTGATTGTATTGATGCTATTGTATCTTTTCTAACCCTAATGTCATTTTTTGAAATGCTAAGAAAACCTATTATTGACAGTTCAAAAATTAAAGTTGAATACAAACATATTGCTTTCGTTACTACAAAACTCTGTTTGGATCACCTCTCTCCTTAGCAAAATAGGTATGTTTCCCTTTAAGCTACTCTTTGGTGAGAATGGTGGTGCCATATTTCTTATTATCAACCCAGTCTCTCATACTCACACAAAATTTATTAAAATTGACATCCATTTTGTTTGAGACTTGGTAGAAAATAAGGCTCTCTTCATCAACCATATCTTTTCTTCTGATCAAATTGCTGATGTTATGACAAAAGCTTCATCTTCTACCATTTTGTATTGACTTTAAGGCAAGGTCATAATTTGACATCATAGTGAGCTTGAGTAGGGATGATAGCATACACTAGATTTTTAGAGAATCTAAACCATCACCAGATATACTTCGATCTAATTTCTATTGATAACGATGTTAAAAAATTGTTAAATATACTTCAATCCCTTAATTGTATATTCTACCTTATCTTATATAGTAGCAATATGTATATTAAGGTTGTAAACCTTTCACAAAGATAATAAGAAACATTAACTCATTTTCATCGTGTTTACTTCATTATTGTTTAAGTCCTAGAATGATATAGATTGGAAAGTTATGCAGATACTAAGATTTTAGGTTCAATTGGAAAGTTATGCAGATACTAATATTTCAGGTTCAATTCCAGTATGTATCATTTTAAGACGCCATTGCTTGAACAAAGAAGACTCATCTTCAAATTCCTTATAACTGAGCGCTCTCGTTGCCACGCTTTAGTGTCACGGTATAGAGACACTACAAAAAAAGTACCCTTTTTCCATCGTTTTTTAAACGTCGCAGAATCCATTTAACCTTCGTAGAAAACAATGCACGACATCTATTAAAACGCCACAAAAGACATCGTAGAAGGTGGGGTAGGCAACAGGGATCTGCGACGTCTGTTGCTAAACATCGTGGAAGGCACCGATAATCTGCGACGCTTTTGTAGATGTTAGGAAAGGTCTGGGTATTTTGCGACGTTTGGAGTAAACGTCACAGATTGATTAGGTTTAACGACGTGCAAAGGACGTCGCAAAAGATCCACATTTTGCGACATGTATTAAGACTTCAGGAAATGTATCGTTATTTTACGATGTTGGAAGTAAACGTCACTGATTGTTTAGTTTTAATGACGTTTACTGGGCGTCGTAGAAAAGGTACTATCTGTGACGTCTTGTTGAGAAGAAGTCGTGGGTTGTCAAATAATTAATAAATGTTATTTAACCGAAAAAATGATTTAAAATATATTTGCAAAATTTTTTAATAATGATTTAATATAAATTATAATTTCTTAATTTTTTTCATTTATCTGAATATTTAAAAATTTGTAATTAATCAATTTTAATTATTAATTTTGAAAATTTCAATTTTCCAAAAAAATTTATTTAATAAATTTGAAATATAATAACTTTTTTTAATTTAAATTTGTTTTAAATTTTTGAAAATAATTTTTTATAATTTTTTGCAAATGTAATATTTAATAAAATTTTAAAATAATATTTATTTAATAGCAAATAAATATTGTTTATGAAATAAATTTATTTAATAATTTATCAAAATTTGAAAATATCATTAATTTTAATAATTAT